>CABHPQ010171232.1:0-49912 GCA_902168405.1 Peromyscus aztecus
TTAGGTTATTTGAGAATGCTCTGAATTTATAAGGCAAATAGTCACAATCATTGCCTTTCTTCTTACAACAGCCATACTTACACTCCACAGTGTTTGGGTAAGTTGTGTTTTCATTTGCTAAGAACTTTAAATTTTCTTCTGGATTTCTCCAGTGACCCATTGGTCATGTAAGTGTATTGTTATATTTTTTTTGAATCTCCAAGTATTTGTGTAGTTTCTTTTGCTATTGATTTGTGATCGTTTGGAGAAGACATGTCTTGCCTTTTTTTTTTTTTTTTTTTTTTTGTACTTCTGAGAGATGATTTGTACATCTTTGGTTTGTATGTTTCTTCCAGTTTTGTTTGTGGGACTTCCTACTGAGCAGCAGGATTTAGAAGGCTCCATCCTGAGTACCACTTACTGAAGGAAGAACAAGCTGTTATAACAACAACAGCAGCACATTATACAGGATATGGAGATACACTTAAAATCAGTTAAATCCCACTAATACATCAACAATGGCCAGAAAGCAGAAAATGAGAAAACTAGTGTGCAATGTGCTATGAAGTTCAAATAGTCTTAGGATAGATGTATAAATAAATAATAAATGAATGAGATAAAGGAAAGAGTCAGGGGAAGGGGAAAACAGAAAAAAAAAGTTAAGTAAATAAAATGGACAAAAAAGAAAATTAGGGGAAAAGACTTACGTAAGGAAAAACAGCAAGGCATAAAAAGTGAAAAAAAGATTCTTCGACTATGAGAACATTGGAGAACCAAATTAGAGACATATAAGAAAGTGAGTGAAAATGAAATGTGGTTTTGAGGTGGGGAGTGGGAAATACTTACTGGGGAGATGCAGCCTTGGATGTCAAAGAGACCACTGGGCCTTCAGAGTTTTTCAGGCTCTACAGAAGTTAAATGCAGCTTAGGATCAGGGCTATCAAACTTCAGGGTTATTCTCTATTGGTGAGATCAGTTCCAGGGCACCCAAATGGGGAGCCATGAGAATAACTACCAGAGACAAGCCTTCAGCCCTGCTCTATGTACTTTTCAGATGGTCAGACTCTGGCTCTCTTGGTCTCTGCAACTGCCTTATGATTTTTCCCCACTCTCATACCCTCTGGGGTAGCTTGGCTTCAACTGATTCTCAAGATGGTTCTTAGCTTCTGCCCTCCAGATCATGTAGAATGACATGATATGATTGCTTTCCATTGCTGGTCCATCTGTGGGAGAAACTACTGCCTTGCCAAAACCTTCAACTGGATTTGAGGCTTGTGAGTTCTGTGGGTTTGTCCTGAAGGCAGTATTTCCAGTCTCCTTTCATGAGGATCATTTAGATTAGTGGTTGGAGGGAGTTTTCCATGTTCCCTCTCCAAGCAGCATGGCTGGAGCTGTATTTGATTTGGCTTCTTTTTCTTTGAATCATTTCTCTTTCTTCAAAATTTTAAGGGATTCTACCACAACCCTTGTGGATTTCTTCCTTCCTTCCTTCCTTCCTTCCTTCCTTCCTTCCTTCCTTCCTTCCTTCCTTCCTTCCTTCCTTCCTTCCTTCCTCACTCTTTTTCTTCTTTTTTCTTTCTTTCTCCTTCCCTTTCTTCTCCTTCCTTCCTTCCTTCCTTCTTTCTTTCCTTCCTTCCTTCCTCCTTCCCTCCCTCCCTCCCTCCCTCCCTCCTTTCCTTCCTTCCTCCTTCCTTCCTTCCTTCCTTCCTTCCTTCCTTCCTTCCTTCCTTCCTTCCTTCCTTCCTTCCTTCCTTCCTTCCTTCCTTTGGAATAGAGTACTTTTTTCCTGACTTTTGTCCTGCATTGATCACAAGGCCAGGGAATTCTAGCTCAAATGAATTGATAGTAGATCCAGCAAGCAAAGAAGACTAGTCCACAGTCAAGTAACTTTAAGAAATGGTCAAAGAAGCAACATGTGTTTTTTTAGTGTAAAGCACTGCAGTCTTTGAAATGTTGAATCCCCCTGCCCTGCCCAAGAGAAATTAGTATTTTATGTTCCTCTGACTACAGTATACATGAAATTCAGATATATCCTTTAAGAAAGAGTCTAATGATTTCACCACATTTTGTTTTGAGGTAACAGCAAATATTGTCAATTATCAATGGATTTTTTTTTCATTTAAAGGAGATTTTATATAGAAGTTTTTTAAAAGAAGATATAGTTCTACAAATGCAATGATGTAAGAAGAAAACCTGTGGTCATGCACTGATTTTGTCTGCCCAGCACCCATCTCTATGTATGGATTGTGCCGGTTTCCCATTCTTTTGCTCAAGTGATAGATCTGCAACCCTATCTCTTGTACCTGTGATTCTAGCAGGGTTTCAGAGTAAGGCATCTAGTCCCTGGATTAGTTTCTTGCTCCCTTGACTATACACATAGGTAAGTATATATGTAGATATTTTTCCAGTCAGGATCATTTACTGGGAAGATTTCCACCTTAAAATTTTGTAGAAGAATTTCACATTTCACCTCAACTAATCCACAATACTGGAGGATGTGAATTTAAAGGTACCAGTGGATGAGCTTCCCACCAAAGGGTAAATAACTTCTTTAGTCAATGAAAATCTTAGCAGCATGAGGGCTGGTCATCTACTTTTGTGAGGTGAATGACAGAACAATATAAATCACTTAACTGAAATGTTTCTCTTCAAAAATACTACATCTATCTATCTGTCTATCTGTCTATCTATCTGTCATCTATCTATCTATCATCTATCTATCTATTTTTCATTTATTTATTTATTTATTTATTTATTTATTTATTTATTTATTTATGCACACCATGGTGCATATGTAGAGATTGGAAGACAACTTGTAGGAGTTGGTTTGTCTTTCATGTGGTTGCCAGTCTTGTTTGCCAGCACCTTTACCTGCTGAGCCACCTCATTGGCTCCTGTAGCCGAATTTCTAAGCAGTCGTATTAAATAAAAAACATGGAGTCAAATACAGGGGTGAATGTTTCTGATTGACCATAACTCAGTGTTGACCTAGGCTGATGTTCCTCCATTTAGACAATCACTCTTCATGAGTTCCTCTGATCTTCACCCATAAAAGCGTCACAAGATACAGAAGTTGCTTCCCTCTTAGGTTTTTGGACAGTTTAAATCAGAATGTGTGAGTTACCCATCCCATCTACTTCAACATAGACTCTGATATGTTGAGCCATTAAAGAAAATCCATTAAAGCTTAAACTGCATTTAGTTTACCATCACAGGAGTAGACTTGTTGGTGTGTGAGTAAGCAGTTGCAGTTTCTGAAATCTGAAATCAGAGTTACTTCTCTTCAAACTAAGAGGACTTTGAACTGTCAAGACAAAGGAAGAGGACTAGTCCTAATTTTTCCTCATAACTTTCCCTGGGGAGATGTGAACCTCACCTATTCACCCAAGATTGGGCACTGATGTCAGAACAAAGGAGCCTGGTGTAGCTGAAGTTTTCCTGTGTCTCAGCCAGTCGGTGGTCGGGACAAATCTCTCCTACTCGTGTCCCCCAAGTAAACACACAGAGGCTTATATTAATTAAAATTGTTTGGCCATTAGCTCAGGCTTTCCACTGACTATCTCTTACACTTAAACTCAGTCCATTTCTGTTAATCTATATGTTACCACATTTTCCGTGGCTTTACCTGTGTGCCCTTACATGCTGCTCCCTAGACAGCAGGCTGGCATCTTCTAACTCAGCCTTCCTCTTCCCAGAATTCTCCTTGTCTACTTATCTCTCTTATACTTCCTGTCTGGCTACTGGCCAATCAGCATTTTATTAAACCAGTGTACTAAAGCATTATCCCACAGCAGCCTGGAAAGATGGATCACCAGTTAAGAGCACTGTCTGCTTTTCCCAAGGACCTGAGTTCAATTCCTGGCACCTACCCGAGGGCTGACAACCATCACAAATTCCAGCTTTAGGGGATTTGATACTTTCTTCTGGCTTCTGTAGGCACTATATGCATTTGTTGTATAGACATACATGCAAGGAAAACACCCATACACATAGAATAAAAATAAGTAAGTCTTAATAAAAAAAAAAAAACCGAGATGGGAGAGGAGAAGGAAATGAGAGAGGGAAAGAGGACACAAGCTCACATGCTTAACCCAGAAGCTATCTTCAACTGACAGTTGCTCACAAAGAAAAAATAGTTTTCTCCAAAGGAGTCTCTCTGTGTATAGAAGCCACACTTAAGGGAGGCCCCATGCTCAACAGTAGATGGTCAACACAAAACAAACTCAATGGTATTTTTAGAGATGTTTTGTCTCATAATGCTTTGTTTGGGCATTTTTTTTTTTTACCTTACTTGTCTTTTGCTTCTCTATTACAGATTCTCATTTTGTGTTTTTATGGGTTTTGCATGCCTCTCTCTGTGTGTGTGTGTGTGTGTGTGTGTGTGTGTGTGTGTGTGTGTGTTTGAGCATGTGTGGTGTGCATCTCCTGCTTTTCCTTCCCCCCTCTAATTGTCTGTTTGCTTTGATTTATTCATGTTTTTTTCTGTTTGTTTTCTTTTTACTTATTCTATATATCTTTTATATCACATATCTTGATCCCATTCATTTCTCCATCACTTGCACCTGCCTTCCACCCCTGCACCCCATCCCCCAATGAAACAGAATTTAAGAAAAAAAAAGAAAAAAGAAGGGGGAAATTTAAAATCTCATCCTGGAAGCTGCAGTGTGACGTAGTGAGTCACGCAGTAACTCCCTTTGTCCATATATCTTTACTTGCAAGTGTTCATTGCAAAGAGTCATTAGTCTGGTTCGAGGCCTCTGGTTTCTACTACACTATCAATGCTGGATCCTCACTAGGACTCTTCTTAGATATCCTGTTGTTTCCCTGAGTTGTCGAGATCCTAAAGCTTTGTTTTCTAGAGAGAGAGAGAGAGAGAGAGAGAGAGAGAGAGAGAGAAGGATGGTGCTGGATGGGTTCAATGAGGAGGAGGATCTGGGAGGAGACAAGAGAGGTAAAACTGTGATCAGAGTATACTTTAGGGAAAATATTTTCAATTAAAAAGAAGAAGAAATGATTCCACACAAGCCTAGTTTGGTGAGCCAATGAATTTATTGAGGTTGTTTATAGGTACATGCACGTGTGCATTGGGATTCCTTACGAAATCACAGGTGACTACAGGGTAGCTACATCACCATAAAAGCCTGCCCCAATGTGGGTGATGACTTGGTGACAAATCATGAAAGCTCTGGCACTCCCTATATAATTTACATCCAGTTCCAGGAAGAATGTCTTCTTATCCCACAAGCCGTGGTGTTTACACAGTTTTGGGGAGGGGACTTTGGGTTTTATAACCTTCTGAGCTCCTTGACTCTGTAAGTTGCAGGAGCTTCTCTCTTAAATGTTTAACAGAGGCAATAACTGCATAACCCTTGCATGTATCATCTTGTGCATGTGAAAAAAATCTAATTTCCATAAAAGCTTTTGAATAAAAATCTATAGCCTTTGAGTCTAAAATAGGCATCCTAACACTATTCAAATGATTCTAATGATTTCTGAATTTTCAGACCTACCATGTAAATGGAAAGAATACAAACTCTAAATTGAGAAACGTAATAACCACATATAAAGAAATATTGAATTTTGTGTAGAATGTTTGGTGCCAAAGTAAAATGTAAAAAGTTTTATGACACATTGATAGGAAACAGTATTGCAGAACAATGTGCATAATATACTTCTATTTTTAAAATTCATCTTTGAATAATATATATCAAGAAAACTTATATGTATAGCATGAATACAGAACAATTTTGGAGCTATGCATAGCTAACAGTGACAAATTAACACAACTCAGTTATTCCAGAGAGTTTACAAGACACTCACTTTATATATGTCATAGTGCTTGAGAATTCATAGCAAGTTTCTGTCTACCTATCTATTGACACATTCGTTCATCAATCTCCATGAATTTTTAAGTCTTAATTGAGCTGCAGCAAGAGAGCTATATGATGGCTCAGTACTAGATCTCTGAATTTAGAAAGACCTGGGTTTCAAATCTGTCCCTATAGGGTGGCATAGGCCCATAGTGACATGGCTTAAGATAATTGCCCTGATTTGAGTTTTCCTTTTTTCATTTGTAAATGAAGATTAAAATATTTATACTACCTCTGCAAAATGACCCAGACTAATCTTGAAAGATCACATTTTAATGGGGAAGCGCCTTTAAAAAATACCTTGCTGAAATTCACAAATGCTGTTAAGATCATCACAAACAAGGAAAATATGAGACACTGTTAACAGTCACGAGACATTATGTCAGCTGAAGATAAAAAAAAGGGGTTGAGTTGAGATCTCAACAGAAAAGGACATCAGGTAAAAGCAAATGGAATCCAAAAAATGTGTGGAGTTGGGTTAATAACAATATACTGTAGCTGGAGAGCTTCTCTCCAGGTCCCACCCACCAAGTCCCGCAGTCCCACATGTATAAAATAATCACTCAGACGCTTATATTACTTATAAACTGTATGGCCGTGGCAGGCTTCTTGTTATCTACTCCTTCTATCTTAAATTAACCCATTTCTGTTAATCTATAAGTTGCCACATGACTTGTGGCTTACCGGTAGCTTACATCTTGCTTGTCATGGTGGTGGCTGGCAGGTCTCTCCGACACAGCCTTCAGCCTTCCACTTCCCAGCATTCTCCTCTCTCCTTGTCCTGCCTATACTTCCTGCCTGGCCACTCGCCAATCAGTGTTTTATTTATATAGAGCGATATCCACAGCAATATACAGTTCCAGTTCATTTATTATGACAAATATACCATAATGATATAAAATATTAATAACAGGGCAAACTGTGTATGAAGTACATAGGAACTCTCTGCGTGGTCTTCTGTAAATATAAACCTTATTATAAAAATAAGGGAAAAATAAACAAATGCTGTATAGGTTTTCCATAGACATACAAATACTGCAGTTCAGTACCTTGTATGGAGTGGGGTTCAATCAATAGCAGCAGTTCCTATTATGCTCCCGCCTTTGATTTTCTCCTTCACTGTCTCTTGGTGTCTTAGGGACTGTACACAATGTTCTGGAAGGCCCAGCCTAGCTAGGAGATTCCGGGCCTCTCTCACTTAAATTCCATACATATGATTTGCTGCATATGAATCATGCTCGTCATCTTTTCAATCTCCTTGGACACAGTAACATAACTTGATATTTACTTTCTTCGTTATCCAGCTGTATGCAGCACCTAGGCTCAGTTGGTCGTTTCTTTTATAAAAAGACTAGGAATCAGAATGGCTAGCCACACACGTCTTCCCAATGGCTTCAGAGTATCTACAATTAGATTTTGATGTCAGAGAAACCACTATCACCAGTCCTGTGCATCTGGGTTTGTAATAAGAAAGCCACAAACGGAGGGACTTCAGAAAGTGTTCCAGGAAAAAAAAACTCAAACTTCTTCTCTGTATAAACCTAAGATCTTCAGGCCAGCTACCTTATGTGTTGTAGGGCTATCTCATTCTTCATTGGCTCTCTAGGGATCTGTTTGCAGAGTCCCATCAAAGCTCTTTCAAGCAGAGAAATTAACTAAGTGCAAACTGAAGTGTGTATGCTTTTCTGTGTGGCCCCAGAATGACTTGAGTCTCCTGAATGGAATTTCATACATGTGTTGAGTGAGGTGATTTATTATGGGAGGTAATGGAAATTAATTTCACTTTGAACCCTGGGGCACAAGAAAATGCCTAAGTGCTGAGCCATTTTCTTTAAGTAGGCTATAAAGCTGCTACTTGCTTCTGACTGGGTAGTGAGGTGGCAATGACCACTTGTAAAACAATGAACTGGAATAGGAAGTTAATGGGCTCTGGCCATCACACAGCCTCCAGCGCAAGTCCTACTAGCCCTTGCTGTCAGGGGACTCTTAGGCTTCTTGGCGCCATGGATAATGGATACTGCAGCAGTCCCTGTATACTAAAGGAGAGCCAAAGAGAAGAAAGCAACATTCCCTGAAGGTCAATGACCGGGCATGACCATGAGCACTTGGCTCAGTGGGCATCCCCATCGCTGGGACTTCCCTTAGTAGGAAGCAAACTGGTTTAGAGCTATAAATGGCCAGAGAAGATCTTGTTTCTAAGGATGACCTCAGCTACTCAGTGCTGAATTTGAGAAGGAAAGTGTTTTCCTAGAGGGTCCGTGGAGTCTGAGGTCCCACTACACTCTACTGATTCTAAACCTTCAAAAATCTCCAGTTTGTAAACAAAATTGTTGAAAACATACATTGAAGAAAAGATAGCCTCTTTAACAAATGGAACCAAGGAAATGGTTTCAACATACAAAAGAAAAAAAATGAAACTAGGAACATTATCTCTCACACTGCATAGAAATGAATTCAAAATAGATCAAGGACCCTAATGTAAGACCTACAACTTGGAAACTACCCTAGGAAAACAGAGAAAACACTTTATAAAAAAAATAGGTAAGTACTTTCTCGAAAGGACTCCAATAGCTTGGGCAAAAACCCTAGAAATTGATGAGTGGGATTACATGATATTTAAAAATCTGCACAGCAAAGGAGACAATTGCCAGAGGGAATAGACCACCTACAAAAGGAAAAAAAATCCTTGCCAACTTCACATCAACTTGGGGATTAATATTTAGATATACGAAGAACTTAAAAAATTAAATACCCAAACTCCAAATCCAATCAATAAATGAGCTAATGAACTAAATATGTCAAGAGAAAAAATACAAATGGCCAATAAATATATGGAAAAAATGTTTAACATTCTTAGCCAACAAGGGAATGGAAATTAAAACTGTTTTGCAGTAATATTTCACTCCAGCCAGAAGAAAACAAATGGTCACAAATTCTGATGAGGATCTCAGGAAAGAGAGCTTATTATACACTGCTTGGAATATATACTGGCCCATCCACAAAGGAAATCAGTATGGAGGTGCCTCAAAAACTGCCATGTAACTCAACTGTATCACTTTGGAGTATATACCTAAGGACTTTCAGTTAGCACACCACAGAGATGCTCACACAATCATGTTTATTCCTAAATGGAATCACCTTAGATGTCCATTGACAGATGAATGAATGAAGAAAATGTGCCTCCCCACACACACACAATGTAATTTTATGCAATTGTAAAAACAATTTAAATCATTATATTTTCGGGAAAGTAGGTGCAACTGGAAATCTTTATATTAACTTAAAGAAGCCACACTCAGAAAGACAAATGCTATGTGTGTTTTCTCTCATATATAGAATCCAAATTAAAGTTATATGTAGATATATGTGTGTGTTTGAAGATCGTTGTGGATCATGAGACGGGAGGAAGAGATCTTAAAGGAGGTGAGAAACAGAGAGGGCAATGGGATATCATAGGAAAGCAGATGGCAGACTAACTGGAGGCTGTGGGAGAAGAGAGCCAGCTGGAGGTGAGGAGAGGGCATGGGGGAGAAGAGAGGAGGAAGGTAACAAGTGAGAACAAAATCTAGTGACAGATATATGAGTGTGAATATACATATACGAAGCTGCCATGGTGAAGCCCACTACTTTATTGATCTAAAAGATCATGTAATTGTTTTTTTCCCCCTAAAAGCACCATGGGTCAATAGAGAAATGGAAAAGACTCGGGGAATATTCTAAGGACTTCAGTGAAACAATTCCACAGCTCTTATACCCTTAGTATTGTAAGCCTTGGAATTTCTGGAGAAAAAGGCTTCCTTTGGAATAGTATGGAATTCAAAGCATACTCGCTGTATGTAAGGAACTCTCACTATTACGCATATTGTGTTAAAACAAACAGTCCATATATTTATATATCTTCTTTAAAAATATTCATTTTCATTATTTTTAATTATGTGTAGCTGTGTGTGTCTCCATGTGGTTATTTGCATATGACTGCAGGTGCCTAAGGAAGCAAGGTGTTAGATTTCATGATGTTGGAGTTACAGATGGTTATAAGCTGATTGACATGGGTGCTGGGATCCAAGTTCTGGTCCTCTGGAAGCACTCTTAATGGCTGAGCCATCTCTCCAGCCCCCACATTTATATTATGTCCATTATAGTTTCCATCATTTCCAGAGTCTTTTGAATGTTGTTTACCATGTTATTCCCAGAGCTCACACCATTGCCTTCAGTGACAGGTCTTTAAGGAAGGTTGTGAATGAGTGAATGAATGAATGAATGAATGAATTGTAGCATTTTAGGGAATATAAAGATGAGTAAGGCACAGAACCTACACTTAAATAATTTTCACTCAGTAGAAAAACAAGCATTCATTCTATTCATTTCTTTTTCCAACAAATATTTAGCTTCTTATAAAAAGTACCAGGTGACACCCTGAGATTTAAAGAGCAAATTATCTCCATCTGGGGCCGTGTTGGTGTCTGAGTGCCACACTGCCGCTGGAGCCTTACCGATTGGAGTAGCCTGAACTGTCATCCGGGGGAGCCAAGGTGACATCCAAGCCCAGGCCATGTTGGCACCCAAGGGCCATGCTTGCCACCAGAGCCACACCAATCTGAGTGGCCTGTGCGCCACCTGAGGACATGGTGTGATCTGGACCAGGGCTGTTGCCCAGGGTCATGTCTGGGTCCGAGGTTCTACCACAGCCAGGGTCTGAGTTGATGCCTGTGGCTCCTGATACTATCAGAGGCCATGCTGATGCCAGGGGTCTGGGCCACCACCTGTGGCCATGTTGGTATCCGAGAACCTCGTTGCCACAGGGGCCATGCCAATCTGGGTGGTCTGCGCAGCTCATGGGGCCAGGCCTGGGCGGCTGCTGTGAGCCATGTCTGGGTCCATGGCCCAACAGCAAATAGGATCTGGGCTGGTGTCCATGGCTTGTGTTACCACAGCGGGTCATAGGAACTATGCGTGTTGAAATCCGAGGGCCATGCTGAGCCAGTCCTGCCCCTCACTGGTCCCGTATAGCTGACCATGCCCCTCGCTGGACACTGCAGCAGGAAAACTGGCGCCACCCCACCCACGGGAGAGCTGGCCCCAGCACTCTGGAGAGATGGTCCCACCCCCACCACAGGTGTGGGAGAGCTGGCCCCATTGGCATGGACTTAGGAAAGCTGCCTCTGCCCCTTTCCTGAAGAGATGGTCCCAGGGGCGACTGACCAGCTCAGCTGCCACCTAGACACACATCCTGGACTTAGGGTTGACCCATCCTAACAACTTCCTTATCTATGACCTGCTGGAGTGCGCAAAGAGACTGGTCCTGCAGAACAATAACCACAGGATCTCCATGACTCAGGGCAGCAGAAGGATAACTGAGAGGAGTTTCAAGGAGGGCCCAGTGATGATGGTGTGTCAGAAACCAGAGTCCTTGAACCAGACCAGTGACTCATTGCAATGAATATTTTGCAGGTGGGGCTGATTGGACAGAAGGGGTGTACTGCGTGACACACCTCAGCTCCTGATGTTACTAGGATGGATGAAGAGATGTTGGGAAGTTGGAGGATCGAGGTGGGTTTTTTATTTGTTTGTTTGTTTGTTCTGTTTTGTTTTTAACTAATTTTTGGGGTGCATACCGTAGGTATGAGGGGAGGATATGGAGGAGCTGGGAGTTGAGCAGGATTGGGATGCATGATATGAAATTTCCAAAGAATCACCAAAGAATTATGTTTAAAAAATAAATAAACATGATAGATAGATAGATAAATAAATAAATAAACAAGCAAACAAACAAACAAATAAATAAATAAATAAATAAATAAATAAATAACAAAGTAGTAGATTCTGGGCCCTACCTCATGACTGAGGAATCAGTTTATCCAGTGATAAGTCTTAGAAATAAGAGTTTTACGAATACTCTTCAAATGATTGTCTAGAAGAGGACTCCTAAGCAATACCACACAAGGCCACCTCCATTGGGTGTCCCCAAAAGAAAAAGCTTTCTTTTATACTCTAGAGACAGGAAAGGCTGAGCTGCTGAATTCAAACAGTTTTGGTTTGAATTCCTAAACAATATAGTGTATATGTTGTAACAAATCAGTTTTTCCATTTTACCTTACTCACAAAGCAGTTCAGAATTGATTTACTTGTCTAACACAGTCTACATTTCTGCCTTATTTCTCAATGCTCCTCCCACTCTTTCATTCCATATCAACTTCCAATATTCTCTGAATGATACTTTACATTTTTTACCTGACTTTTTATCAGAAAGAGAAAAACATATACAATATATATATAATCACAGAAGTCCTCACATTTTTTAGGAAATGTCTTGGTTAAGGTTTCTATTGCTGTGATGAAACACCATGATCAAAGGCAACTTGAGGAGAAAAGGGTTTATCTGGTTTACATATCCTGAATCACAGTCCACAGAGAGAAGGCAAGGCAGGAACTCAAACAGAGAAGGAACACGGAGGCAGGAGCTGATATAGAGACCATGGAAGAGTACTGCTTACTGGCTTGCTCCTCATGACTTTCTCAGCCTGCTCTCTTATAGCATCCAAGACCACTAGCCCAGGGATGGCACCACCCACAATAGGCTGCCCCCCCATCAACCACTAATTAAGAAAATGCCCTATAGGCTTGTCTACAGCCCAATCTTACAGAGGTAATTTCTTAATTGAGGTTCCCAGTTCTTTGATGACTCTAACTTGTGTCAAAGTTGACACAAAGCTAGTCAGTGCTGTAGGTATCGGTATGCTGTGAATGTGTTGCTATGATTGATTGATAAATAAAAGGTTGATTGGCCAGTAGCCAGGCAGGAAGTAGAGGCAGGACAAAGAGAGAGAAGAATTCTGGGAAGAGGAAGACTGAATCAGGAGATGCCAGGCCACAGCCCAGGAGCAGCATGTAACAGGCATACAGGTAAAGCCACGGAACACATGGCAATGTATAGATTAACAGGAGGACTGAATCAGGAGACACTGCCAGCCACCACCATGAGAAACAAGATGTAAAGGCAGAACTAGGAGAAGGTACCAAGCCATGTGGCTAAACATAAATAAGAATTATGGGTTAATTTAAGTGTAAGAGCTAGTCAGTAATAAGCTTGAGCAAATGGCCATACAGTTTGTAAATAATATAAGCCTCTGTGTGTTTACTTGGGTCTGAGTTGCTGTGGGACTGATAGGTGAGAGAGATTTGTCCTGACCACTGGCAGGCTGAGACACAGGAAAACTCTAGCTATAAGTCAGCATGGAGAGTAGTAATGCAGAGCATGAAACCATCCAACCAGAAGTGTGTTTTAGTTACACCATGTGAAGGTTGATACTTAAAATTGTACCAAATTTAAAGACTTTGTTTGGGATCACTGGACCTAAAATACAGACTTGGATATAAACTTAAATTTTTTATATCAGAGAGTCATAAGAGGTACTGCAGAGTATGAAAGTGAGACCCATGAAATAACTGAGCAAAGAGATAAATAAATTATTGGTTGTAGTATTAAGGCAACTCCATGTAGTTAAAAGGGAGGTTTATTTTGTGGGGTAACTTACAAGTAAAGCAATAGGTTACAGGGTCTGGGAAAGGTGTAGTGCAGTCCAGTGGTGTTCTCTGGAGAACTCTGCTTGATCTACCTCCAGTGTCCAGGATCCAGGAATCAAGAGACTGGCACATCCAGATCTTGGGTCTTAAGGGCTCCTGTCTTGGCCCCACCCTGTAGGCATGACAGTTACTGAAGCCTCAATGGGGGTAGTACTGGAACAGCTACCCACTACAATAAATGGTATTTATTCATACCATGAATATGAAAATGCCATGGGTACAGATAAAAAACCTTTTGTTTCTAATTGAAGACCCAAACTGGAAAACACAAACACTAGGGCTTTCTTCTACAGACAGTAATATACACTAGGAGTGTTGGCAGCAAGAATTAATTATGCAAATAAAAAATTAAATGATTGTTGATTTTCACAGACAATCATGGAAGATCACCTAGTAAAGAACTAAAATAAAAACAATCTGATGTGTTTAAAGATAATGTAAATACTGAAGAAAAATGGACCACAAAGTATAATATGTTCACGTATAAGGTGGAGATGGGTGAAGATAATGAAACTTAAGCTTCTGGGCTCATTTGCATTGACCACTTCCGAGTTTCAGAGATGTGTACCTGTACAATATTGCAATTCTTTTAAAAAATATATTTTACTATTTCAATACTTTAAACTCAAGTGTATTCAGTCAAGACCACTCTCCTGTCCCCAGCTCCAAAATCCTGACTCTACTGTCTCTGTACCTGGAGTAGTACTGAGGCCACTGCAGACACAAGGAGTGCTCTCAAAGAAGTTGAGCTGAAGACACAGTTTACTTGATATTGTTGCTGTACATGCTTGTGGTGTGAGGGCATTTCCCTAGATAGTTACAACTGAAGCCATGCTCTTGTCTTCTTTGCTAATTAACTAACCTAGTTTGAAGAAGTCAAAGCACAGGCTAGAGAATCTATCAGAAGGTGGTTTCTATGCATGAGGCATCCACAATAAATGAGGAATGGTGGAGAAATTAGGTTTGAAATATATGGAGCTGAAACTGGTCTGTTGAAAATTCTTCCATATTTTATGACTTGTTAAAAATTTGTGAGATGTTACCTAGAATTTGAGGTGGGAAGTCAACAGATACTTACATAAGTTATCAACTATTTAAAAATATTTCTATTAACTCTGCTGCACAGAAACCACATCTGACCTTAACAACAGGGTGAGGCCAAGGGTGGCAATACAGAGTGCCCCTTATTTTGCCCAGTAGAGGAACCCTGGAGGAGTGTAGACTTGAAAGAACCAGGCTCCAGAGTGTCTCAGAGGGCCTCCAGGGACTGGACAGCAGCAAAGAAAAGAGCTAACATGTTTATAATAACAGACTTTATATCTAGGGACCAGGCTTTCTGAAAATTGATGGCCTTAATTTTTGTGATAGGTATTTTGATTCCAACTTACCAAGTGTGTATTTGGGGCTAATGAGTTTAGTGTGTAGCTGTTTAGTGGAGAAGAACAATTCACAACTTTGAGAGGAAGGGGCAGGGCACTGTGCTTTCTTTCCAGCATCTACTGTATTCTGGGACAGAGATTCTTCCAGCAGTATGACATGGACACTTCTACATCCTTAGCAGAAAATGATGTTAGCTAAGGGTGGGGAAGACTATTTTTCCCATGCATATTTGTGTCTATAATTATTTGAGGTCATGAACCCACTTGTGAAAATAGATGGCCATGGGTCTTCTTTAGCATAGCTAAGGAAAGAAATTTATGTCTGATAGAAACTCTCTCATGGCTTTGAGCTGTAGCAAAAGTTTTTGGAATCCTGAGAATCAGTTCCTTCTAGATGCCTCCATATCTGTGCATATATGGAGATTTATTGTATTCTATTGGCTTGTGTGACTTCGGAGACTAAGAAGACCCACAGTGTGCTGCTCTGTAATCTGAAGACACAGGAAAGCTAGTGGTACAGTCTGAAAAGCCTAAGAACCATAGTGCCAAGAGTGTAAATTCCAATTTTGGTGTGAAGGCCTGAGAACCAAAGTACAAAAAGCAGAAGACTGATGTCTCTGCCTCAGCAGTCAGGCAGAGTTAAGTCAGCTTTCCTTTACGTTTTGTTCTATTCAGAACCGCAATAGACTGAATGATTACCCTCCACCCCTCTTGAGAAAGTCCATCTACTCTACTTAGGTCATCCCTCTGAATGTTAATCTGTTTTAGAAATGCCTTCACAGACACATCCAAGAATAATGTATAACTATCTATAGCTTTTTAGGAATTCCATAACCCTATCAAGCTAGCACATAAGGTTCGCCACCTCAATAATCCAGTCCTCTTGGCAAGTGATTCCTCCTGTGCTTCAGAAGCTGATGAATGCTGTTGCAGTCTGGTCGTTCTAACAAAGCTCATGTTCTGGAATTCCTGGGGGGGAATCCTGATCACAGGTCTTTCCGTCAGAGCTCATCATTGGCTTTCAGAAGCTAAGCTATGGTGAAGTGGTCATTTGTGGTAGCTAGGAAGACAATGGTGTGGAGACCTGTTTATGCTATTATCTAGCTCTATGACCTTAGGTTAGTTATTAATTTTCCTGAACCCCATTTCCTCTTCTAGTAAGTGAGAAATCTGCCCACAGATAATAGAATTGTCATGGGCGTGGTACCTGGCATTGAAGGAACTCAACATTTGTTAGTTCTGCATAGCTTCTTCCATGTCTTTATCCTTATTTTCCTCCATCACAGAGACACAAGAACACTTCTTATTTCCATACCTTGGACCCTAAGAGTGGTAGCTGAGCCTCCCTGACTCAGAAGCTTCAAAACAGCCCACTGCCCCCTACATGTCTGCCTTTGGACAGAAGTCACCTGTCTTAAGTCTCAATCACTGAGGACAACCACAAAGGAGAATACTTTGTTAGAGAGAGAACGACTTCAGTGTATCATCTATCTTAAATTTGAAGAATAAAATTAACTTATAGACTCCAAGTGTCCAGAAATTTCTTTGATTAACACTTTACTTAAATATGCATAACATGAAACAGAATATGAATTCTATATGGTTTTAATTCATATGATATTGAATTGAAATTCAATTTTAAATTAAACATAAACAAACTATAAATGTAAATTTTAATAAACAGTACATATATATGACAAATGATAGCATTTTGCTGAATTAAAGTGGTCACTGTCTATGTTGTGGGGTCATATAATTGGCTAATTAACTCTATCACTATTTCTATTTATGAATTAAATCTTTGCAAATTTGTTATGGTAGTGTTTGTTCTCCAATTAATAATCATTAAGGCATATCATATTTTGTCTGCATGTCTTATTAACAACTGGAAATAAGTTGGTACTATGTAATAAAATTGATATTTATGTATGATACACTAACTTTAATCTTTATAACTATACTATGAATGAAATAATTTAATTTTTTGCATTGTACACAGAAGGAAAAGGAAGCACAAAAAGATAAAATAGTTTTCCTGAAGTCACACATACAAGTTGATTGCTGACTTGAAATTCCAACCCCAGTACCCTGAATCCGTTGTGATTAGCCTTTCAAATAAATAAATATAAACAGAGAGTAAGTATGAACATTGGAAATATGTGGTAATTTTTGGATGAAGTTCTCTGTGGTCATGGTAACAAAGCAGTGTGTGCCTATATATTTGTTATAAAAATAAATACTTTTCCCTTTAATTACATGAAGAACTCAAGAAATTCTGAGAAATTCTGAGAATTCTGTGCCTATATATTTGTTATAAAAATAAATACTTTTCCCTTTAATTACATGAAGAACTCAAGAAATTCTGAGAATACTCAAGAATTCTGAGGTGTTTGTAGAGTCTACTGTAAAAAAATAAATAAATAAATAAAAAATAAAAAATAAAAAAAAAAACTTTATAAAAATGTTTTAAGCAGTAGCTGAAAGCTTCTAGGAAAACTGAAATCCCAGTTGTAGCGGCATAGTCTTCTAACCTGCTCCATTTCTTAACCTAGTTGTACCTGAGAAATCAGGATGTTATAGGTCTCCTCTCCCAAGTTATTTCAAGTCAATGACAAGTAACTGTTTAACTGAAATATTATAATAAGGATTGGTTTGAAGACTATGTTCAATGATGCCTAAGTTATTTCCAACTCCGAGAAACCTTCACTTTATGAAAAAACCATGAGCTCAGGAGCTGGGAGAAGAAAATTAGGATGAGAGATTAGCAGAGACTAGTTGCTCTGAAAATCAACCCCAGTAGTGGATGCTCAGGCTTTCTCAGCATTTGCACGATAGGAGCTCAAAAGAAAGCCCCCTACCCTACCTCAGGTTGTGCCTGCGCATCTGAAGAGGAGGCTTCCATTAGATGTTGCTGGTATCTCTGATGGGGTAGCTAAAAGCTAACCTGAAATCACCAACAGAACCAGGACAGATCTGAGAAATTTATGTTTAGTTTAACATTTGAAAGTTCAACTAAGTTTTCTTTAGATTAGCTAGAGACAAAATTTTACTATGCTAATGGGTTATTTAAAAAAAAAAAAGCATTAGCTGGGTGGTGGTGGTGCACGCCTTTAATCTCGGCACTCGGGAGGCAGAGGCAGGTGGATCTCTATGAGTCCTAGGCTAGCCTGATCTACAGAGTGAGTTCCAGGAAAGGCGCCAAAGCCACACAGAGAAATCCTGTCTCGAACAACAACAACAGCAAAAATAAATAAAAAAAAAAAAATAAAGCATTTGTCAAGACCCAACATCTAGTTGTGATAAGAGCCATCAGCCAACTAGACATGCAAAGGAACTTCCATGACCTGGTGAGGAATATCTGTAACAATGGAGTTAATATCAAAACAGTGAATGCTTCAGTACTCAGCAGAAATGAAGTGTGGTGACTATTCTCATCATTTCTATTCATCTTTGTACTTCAAGTCCTGGCTTGTGAAAAAAAAAAAAAAGCAAGGAAGAACATATAGATTGGACAAGAAATAGTAAAATTTTCTTTATTCAACATGAATTTGTGCATAGGAAATTCTTTTAAAAAGTGTAATAAAGCTACTAGAAGTAAGAGTTGTTTTTTTTGTTTTTTTTTTTTTTTTTGGTTTTTCGAGACAGGGTTTCTCTGTGTAGCTGTGCGCCTTTCCTGGAGCTCACTTGGTAGCCCAGGCTGGCCTCGAACTCACAGAGATCCACCTGGCTCTGCCTTCAACGTGCGCCACCAACGCCCGGCTAGAAGTAAGAGTTTTAAGAAGGCTTTGGGAAACAATGTCAATATGTTAAACTCAGCAGTAATTCTAGGCACCAGAAACAAACAATTGAAAAATAAGGTTTCAATGGGTGTGACAGTGCATGTTTTTAATATCAGCACTTAGGAGAAAGGCAGAGGCAGGCAGATCTGAATTTGATTCCAGCCTGGTCTACCTAGTGAGCTCCAGTCCAGCCAAGAATACATAGTGAGACTGTGTTTCAAAAAGTAAACAAGCCAAAAGAAAAAAACGGAATTTTCAAAAACATAATTTATAAAAGCATAAGAATACATTGAATACATAGAGGTAAATTTAATAAAACCTTTTATAAGACCTGTACAGTAAAAGCTAAAATACATTATTGAGAAATTTAAGAACTTCAGTAACTGAAGAGAAGGAAAATGTTTGTGTGCTCCAACACTTGTCATTACTACTAAAATGTCCATTCTTAAAACTGGAGAGATGATTCTGTAATTAAGAGCACTTGTTGCTCTTCCAAAGGGTCAGAGTTTGGTTCCCAGCACCCACATTGGACAGCTCACAAGCACCTGTAACTCCAGCCCCAGGGGATCCAACACCCTCTTCTGCCCTGTGTGGGCACCTTCACATACATGACATATACTCACACAGATACACACACATTATATATAAATAAATACAAAAAAATTAGTTTAAAACTTTACAAGATGTTCATTTTCCCCATGTTTACTTGTAGATTTAATACAATTTCAATCAAAGTCACAGGATGCTTTGGGGAAAATGATAAGCTGATACTAAAATGTAGGATAGCTAAGATAGCTAAAACAACTTTGAAGAGGGAAAAATTGAACCTGAAGTTTGATAGTAGAGGTTCAATAAGCAAGACTATATACGTGCGCGCGCATGTGCCCGCGCATGTGCGCGCGCGCGCGCACACACACGTATATACACTCTACATATATGCACATATATGCATACCAATAGATGTGTAAGGCAACTGAGTCCAGAAATAGACCTCGTGAGGACAGCCAATAAACTAGTGATGATGTTGCCCAGTTAATTTATTGGTAACAATTACAACAAATGATGCTGACATAATCCCTAGGCTATATGCAAGAAAATAACAACTAAACCCCCAACCCAACTGTGCCACAAAGAAAAATAAACTCAAATCAACTAAAATTTATATTTATTACAAGTAACAATAGCAAATTTTAGCTCACTAAATAACTTTAATTTTCCCAACATTAAAACAAAAATTTTAGAAGAAAACAGGCAGAAACATTTGCAGCTTTGGAATTTGGACTGTGAAAACATCAGTAATTATTAAAAGGGGAATTGATGAATATTGGCATACTTAAAACAAAAACCTCTGTTTATGGAAGATACAGTTAAGGAAATAGAAAAGGTAAGCCATGGAAGAAATTTTTAAAAAATGCAGTGTATATATGTAGCAGACAAGATACTTATATCCAGAATGTAAAGTTAATACTTACATCTCAATGATAAATAATCCCATGAAGATGGGCAAAAGATTTGGCCTGATATTTTCCCAAGACTCTATGTGCAGTCTTTTGTAGCAGGAATCTTAAAAGTTCTTATTAATAAAATCAAACCTGAGGCCAATTATTGGGATGAAAACTGGAAGATCAGAGAGACAGAACAAGCCACAGCTACCTCACCTCGCCAGTTCCTCAGCTGGTCCTGTTTCCTCAGACTGGAAGCCTCTGAGTCCTCATCCAGAATAGGTCTCAGCTGAACTGCTGCTCAAAAGCCTGAATGCTTAACCAGGCCAAATGCTTAACCAGGCCAAATGCTTCTAGTTCCTGGTCCTCAAGTCTTACATATCTTTCTGCCTTCTACCATCACTCCCTGGGATTAAAGGCTCGCTTTCTGGGATTAAAGGTGTGAGTCACCATGCTTAGCTGTATCCTTGAACACATGGATTTCTGCCTAGCTCTGCCTCCCAAGTACTGGGATTAAAGGCGTGTGCTACCACTGCCTATCCTCTATGTTTAATATTGTGGCTGTTCTGTCTCTGACCCCAGATAAGTTTATTAGGGTGCACAATATTTTGGGGAACATAATACCACCACAGTCTTTCAGTGAAATGACATGAAGAGATGCTCAACATCGTTAGTCATCAGAAAAATTGAAATCAAAGCCACAAGAGAATGTGGCATTGCATACCCATAAGGACAGCAGCAAGGGAATAAAACAACCAGGACTCCCATTCATTGTTAGTAGAAAAGTAAGATGAAGAATAATTTCAGAAAATAAAATTGATGACAAAGTAAAACATTAAATTTTTCCTTTTCCTTAGAAAAAAACAGATCGATACACTTACCACAGGACACAATAATTATATTTCCAGGCATTTACTCAAGAGCAATAAAAACTAGTTGAATGTACAATGACTTTTACATAAATATTCACATTATCTTTATCACAATTGTAAATAAACTAAATGTCCACCAACAAGTGAGTAATTGAACAATTACAGCTCTATACAACACAGTACAATTGAGCAATAAAAAGAAACAAGTCACTGACATACGTATAATACAAATGAATATCAAAAACGTTCTAAAGCAGTGGTTCTCAACCCTCCTAATGCTGAGACCCTTTAGTGCAGTTCCTTGTGTTGTGGTGACCCCCAACCATAAAATTATTTCATTGCTCTTTTATAACTCTAATTTTGCTACTGTTATGAATCATAATGTAAACATCTAACATGCAGGATATCTGATATATGACCCCCCCAAGGGGTCATGACCCACAGGTTGAGAACCACTTGTCTAAAGAAACCTGATTCTATTCATGTGTAATTCTAGAAGAGGCAAAATTTACCTATTGAAACAGGAAGAACAGTTCTGTTCATAAATGGGGAATAAGGGCTGACTGCAAACAGGCATGAAAGAAGTTTTGAATTGCAGAAGTGTTTTCCCATTTTGTCTGGTTTGTTCACATTGATAAAGGCAGCTGTCACACAGACTGTATTGAACAACGTGCTTGAAATACCTGTGCTTTATTATATGGAAGTTGGTTTTTTAAAATGGATCATGAGGGCTGGAGGAATAGCCCTCATAGAGGTGATTGCCTCACGGACATGAAAACCCAAGTTCAATCTCCAGAGCCTATGCAAAAAATCGGGGTGCACTGGTGTCCACTTGCAATCTCAGTGTTGGGGAAGGGGATACCAGCAGATCCCTGGGGCTCACTGACCAGCTGCCCTAGCTTAAGCTGAGTTCTAGGCTAGTGAGGGATCCCTGTCTCTAAACGCAAGGTGGAAGTTCCTTAGAAAATACATTCAAGGGCTGAGGAGGTGATTCAGTAGGACCCAGGTTCAGTTCCCAGTACCCATATGGCAACTCACAACCATTTATGACTCCAGTTCTAGTGGTTCCCATGTCCTTGTATAAACGGAGTGCACATACACACATGTGAACAAAACACATATACACACATAAAATAAGATAAATAAATCTTTAAGGCTGGACGGTTGGTGGTGCCTGCCTTTGGGAGACAGAGGCAGGGAGATCTCTGTGAGTTCGTGAGCTCAAGGCCAGCCTGGTCTACAGATCAAGTTCAGGACAGGCTCCAAAGCTGCACCGAGAAACCTTGCCTCAAAAAAAAAAAAAAGAAAAAAAAAAAAAAAAAGATAATACATCCAAGGTTGTCCTTTGGCCTCCACATGCACGTGCTCATGTATATATGTTCATCTGAACAATATACACATTAGAATGCAAGATGTATTTTAAAAGTTGAGTAAATTTAATTTCAAACGAATACAAGATCGTAACTATACTAGTTTGTTAGGGCTGTGCAATGAAGTACACAGACCAGGGAGCTTAAGCACAGAAATATATTTTCCCACAGTCCAGGGGATGAATGGGGAAATCAAAATGTTAAAAAGTTTTGGTTTCTTCTGAAGCCCCTCTCTTTGACTTGTGGATGGCTGTTTTCTCCTTGTGTGATTCTGTCTCTCTGTTTCTCTCTGTCTCTGTCATCTCTTTCTGTCTCTGCCTCCCAGCCATGTGTGTGTGTGTTCATCTTTTCTTCTACAGACACTAATCATCCTGGGTTGAAACCTTCCTGCTTTACCTAATTTGACCTGAATTACCTCTTTCAAGTTCTTATCTTCAAATCTAGTCACATTCTGAGACCCTGGGGTTAGAGTTTCAGCATACCAATTTTGAGGTGATATAGTTCATGATACTTACATGCCTGAGACAGAGTTATTTAATACATATATGGTGGTTATAGTGTTGCTGAGACTAGACTGGGTTGCTTAAAGAGCTGTTGCTCAAAAATCTTTGTCTTTGCTCTGTGTCATAGCTGAATTAGAAGAATTAAAAAGGAGATAATACAGGAGGGCTGAGGTTGAGGGAGGCATGAATGGTAAGAACATTGTTGTTAGAAAGAAACTTTCAGCCTTAGAATTACAAAATGATGAAAATCATTTTTACTTATGTATTTGTGTTAAGAATTCCATTATAATGTAGGTCCTAAAAGCTTAAGAGTAGATTATCCACTATCATCCTATTAACATTCTGAATCATAGATGTCCCAGGTTCTTAAGACTAACACTGAAGTTATAACTCCTTGAAGTATTCCTTTATTCCCCCCAAAAGGAACCAAAAAGATTACACTTATACCTCATGGCATAAATAGAACTCTTCAAAGAGGTGTTTCTTGTTCAAGAGAAATAATACAAAGACAGAAATCATCTCAGATGTCAGGTGGGAGAGCCAATGAGTTGACTTCCTGTGACAACATTCCCGTGGAGGAAAGAGGGACAGCATCTGAGGGAAAGATTTGGGGCACAGCAACGAAACGGAACTTCATCTTCTATTGATAGTCCCTTCAGAACAAGCTTGCGTGAGATTTATCCTCTCAAAAGAATAATTTTGGCTGAGCAATTTCCTTTATAACAAAGGTTAAAGATGTTGAACCTTGCTTTCAGATTGAAATCATTAACAAAGTATTTTCTGAACTCTGAAATATGTTATTTAAGGCCAATTAAGATTTCCTAACTGGTGATATCAATCATCTGGCACCTAAGAAACAGCATTAGCAAATACAGTATGCCTGCAGGAGTACTCCATTCTTCCTCACAGTTCTTTGAGAGCAGAGAGATCATTCCACTTACAGGCATGCCAAGAACATGGGAGGCATATGGCTACTCCTGGGGAGATACAAACAATTGTCTATTTAACCCTTACAGGCATAGAAGACAACCAATGAAACCATTCCGTCCACATCTAGTTTAGCAAACCAGTGGATTTATTGTGGTTATTTAAAGGACCATGAGTGACTCGAAAGTAGCTGTATCACTGAAAGACCCATCCCAGCATGGGTGATGATACACAAAAGCTGTATCTCTAGAGCTTCCTGACCAACGTGCAGGCAGCTCCCCTGAAGAGGGTTCCCTCTTCAGCAAATGTTACTGCTTATATAACCTTGGGAAAGGACATGGTGAATGCTTGCAGTTTCTCAGCTTCCCAAGCCTTGGAAGCTTTATTATCTTTGGAGGCTTATCAGCCCTTCCCACTTCCAGGAGGAAGTGCTTTAATCCAAATAGCTATGCAAAAGCGAGACACCTGTGCCTCAATCCACATGGCAAAGCCTGAGGTAGCAAGAGACATGACTGGGAATTTGGCAAATGGCTTGCTAGGCCTCCTGGGAGAGAGAGAGTATAGTGCACACAGACACTGAGGTTAGGAAGCCTACAGGAACACAGAGCAGGAAAAGACCAACCCTTCAATTGGGAAGCCTTTCTGAGTGGGAAGAAAAATTGAACACCCGAGTTTCATGCTGAAAAGCTGATTGGAGGCAGCAGCACTGGAAATCCTGACTGTGTGTCACTGTTTAATACAAATCGAACATTCCGTCTTGAGGGAATGACCACATGTTCTGGGGTGCCTGAGATAGTCACAGCTAGCCTATTACTCTCCTATTACCAGTTAACCTTCTTTCGTATACAACACGGGACACGTGCTGATTATATAATCATCTTAGCGCTACTGGACTTTTGCCATGTTATTTAATGTGGAATACAGAAGAAAGGGAAAGAGCCGACTCCCACACTATTTACTTATTTGTTTGTTTGCTATGGTGTGCTTATGTGTGTGTTGTGTGCATACGTATACACATTTGTGTGAGGGTGCGCATGCCCATGTGTGTATGTGCAGAGGCCAGGAAGTCAATATCAGATGTCTTCTTCTATTGCCCCCCACCTTGTTTTTGATACAGTCTCTCACTGAACCTTGGAGCTCATGTTTTGGCTAGGCTGGCTGGCCAGTCTGTCTGTGGAATCTGCCTGTCTCCGCCTCCCTAGTACTGAGGTTACAGATGCGGGCCATTGAACCTGGCTCTTACAACAGTAACCACTGTCCTTGTTTGCACTGGGGTGCTGGGAATCCAAACTCAGGCCCTCGTGCTTACATAGTGAGCACTCTACCCATTGGGCCGTCTTCCAAGGCCGCTGTACCTCACTTTCTAGCACTTACTAAATGGCCTACAAACACTAGCAGGGAGAGAATCCTCACCTGTTTTGCTGAAGAAACAGCGACATTCTCAGTGGCAGCATTAAAGGTCACAGCATGGGAGATAATGCATGTGACAGTAGAAGGAGACTACCATGACTTCTGGCAAGATCACAGAACCTCTGTAGACACGGGCAGTGGGAAGCTGGAAGGCTTGGGAACCTTAGTCCTTTCTTGATTTTCATGTGGTGTTTGTACTTAACCACTGCAGCCGCCGCTTGCATAGTCTCAGACCAGATACCAGTTTCATAAATGTGTAAGCAAGGTCCTGCTCTCAGAGAGCCCTGCCATTGGCCTCTTCTGGTATGTGGTCATCCTCTTAAAAGTTTTTTTTTTTTTTTTTTTTTTTTTTGTTTTTTTTGAGACAGGGGTTCTCTGTGTAGCTTTGCGCCTTTCCTGGAACTCGCTTTGGAGAACAGGCTGGCCTCGAACTCACAGAGATCCGCCTGCCTCTGCCTCCCGAGTGCTGGGATTAAAGGCGTGTGCCACCACCGCCCGGCTTCTCTTAAAAGTTTTAATAGCTTTAATATTTGATTTTGCATTTTCTAAAGACTGGCAGAAAGACAAAGCATGATCTTGATATTGGAAGCTTTAGATTATAGTCCCCCACTTTGTTGTCTTCACGTATGTACCAGGTGGGCTCTTAGTGGTCCACTCCCCTCGAGGCCGCAGGCCTGCTCGGCCTCCTTCCCCACCCTGTCAAATGATGGATGGCTGTTGCCTCTCCTAGGAGTCTAAGTGTGGATGCATTAGAAAACGAGCCGTGATGAGGTAACAGAAGCCACTGTCCTTGTTTGTACGGGGCTTCCCTGCACCACCCACCCTCATTCTGCTGCTGTTCTTGTGTGGAGTTTGCAGCCCCTCGAGTGTCTGCTGTGCGCTGTGATCTAGCTTTGAGCTGTGGGAAAGGAAAAATGACTTCATTGCTTTCAGTTTGGGGAACTCCATTGGTGGCAGGAAGGAGTCCTCTTCAATTTGTGTCACTCATGCGCCTAACCAGTTACAAAGCCTTGGAAGACACTCTGCCTGCACCCACTGGTAAGAATCCCCATGCTTAGGATAGCACATTAAATAGCAATTAAAAATGACTAGGACAAGATTTTTATTAATTTTTTTAATTTATTTTACATACCAACCATGGTTTCCCCTCCCTCCTCTCCCCCTGTTCTCTCCCCTCACCTCTTTTTTACCCTCCCCTGCCATCCACTCCTCAGAAAGGATAAAGCTTTCCATGGGAGTCAACCCCATGGTTGGCTGGAAGACTTTTGATGACTATTTCTATTTCCTTAGGAGTTATAGGTCCATTTAAATTGTTTATCTGGTCTTGATTTAATTTTGGTATGTGGTATCTATCCAGAAAATTGTCCATTTCTTTTAGATTTTTCAATTTTGTGGGGTACAGGTTTTGAAGTATGACCTAATGATTCTCTGGATTTCCTCAGTGTCTGTTGTTATGTCCCCCCTTTTTGTTTCTGATTTTGTTAATTTGGATATTCTCTCTCTGCCTTTTCTTTAGTTTGGGTAAGGATTTGTTTATCTTGTTGATTTTCTCAAAGAACCAACTTTTTATTTCATTGATTCTTTGTTTTGTTCTCTTTGTTTCTATTTTATTGATTTCAGCCCCCAGTTTGATTAATTCCTGTATGTCTCCTCCTCCTGCGTGAGTTTGCTTCTTTTTGTTCTAGAGCTTTCAGGTGTGCTGTTAAGTCACTAGTGTGAGATTTCTCCATCTTCTTTATGTGGGCACTTAGTGCTATGATCTTTCCTCTTAGCAGAGCTTTCATGTATTCCATAAGTTTGGGTATGTTGTGTATTCATTTTCATTGAATTCTAGGAAGTCTTTAATTTCTTTCTTTATTTTTTCCTTGACCCAGTGGTGATTCAGTTGAGCATTGCTCTGTTTCCATGAGTTTGTAGGGTTTCTTTAATTTGTGTTGTTGTTGAACTCTAACTTTAAGCTATGGTGATTCGATACAATACAGGGGGGTTATTCCAATTGTTTTATATCTGTTGAGATTTGCTTTGTGACCAAGCATGTGGTCAATTTTAGAGAAGGTTCCACGAGGTTCTAAGAAGAAGGTATATTCTTTTATGTTTTGATAAAATGTTCTATAGATGTCTGTTAAGTCCATTTGAGTCATAACGTCTCTTAGATCCCTTATTTCTCTGTTAAGTTTCTGTCTGGCAGACCTGTTCATTGGTGAGAGTGGGGTGTTGAAGTCTCCCAGTTAGTGTGGGGGGTTTGATGTGTGTTTTAAGCTTTAGTAATGTTTCTTTTACAACTGTTGGTGCTCTTGTATTCAGCGCACAGATGTTCAGAATTGAGACTTCATCTTGATGGATTTTTCCTGTGATGAATATGAAATGTCCTTCTCCATCTCTTTTGATTGATTTTTATTTAATGTTTAATTTGTTAGATATTAGGGTAACTACACCAGCTTGTTTCTTAGGTCCATTTTATTGGAAAATCTTTTCCCAAACCTTTACTCTGAGGTAATGTCTGCCTTTGAAGCTGAAGTGTTTCTTGTATGCATCAGAAGAATAGATCCTGTTTTCATATCCATTCTGTCAGCCTGTGTCTTTTTATAGGTGAATTGAGTCCATTGATATTGAGATATTAATGACTCATTTTTGTTAATTCCTGTTATTTTTTGGTTTTGTTGTTTTTGGTGGTAGTGTGTGTATGTTTCCCTTCTTTGGGATTTGCTGGTGTGAGATTATCTATTACCTGTGTTTTCATGGGTGCAACTAACTTACTTGGGTTGGAGTTTACCTTCAAGTACTTTCTGTAGGACTGGATTTCTAGATAGGTATTGTTTAAATCTGGCTTTGTCATTGAATATCTTGTTTATGTTGATTGAAAATTTTGCTGGTTATAGTAGTCTGGGCTGGCATGTGTGGTCTCTTAGTGTCTGCAAAACATCTGTCTAGGACCTTCTGGATTTCAGAGTCTGCATTGAGAAGTCTTGTATAATTCTGATAGGTCTGCCTCTCTATGTTATTTGGCCTTTTTCCTTTGCAGCTCTTAATATTCTTTCTTTATTTTATATGTTTAGTGTTTTGATTATTATGTGGTAAGGGGCCTTTTTTGGTTCCAGTCTAAGTCTATTTGGTGTTCTGTAAACTTTTTGTATCTTCATAGGCATGTTTTTCTTTAGGTTGGGAAAGTTTTCTTCTATGATTTTGTTGAATACATTTTCTGTGCCTTTGAGAGGGAATTCTTCTTCTTTTATCCCTATTATTCTAAGGTTTGCTCTTTTTATGTTGTCCCAGGCTTCCTGAATGTTTTATGTTAAGAATTTGTTGGACTTCACATTTTCTTTGACTAATGAATCTATGTCCACTATTATATCTTCAATGCCTGAGATCCTTTCTTCCATCTCTTGCATTCTGTTGGTTATGCTTGTATCTGTAGTTCCTATTTGTTTACCCAGGTTTTATGTTTCCAGCATTCCCTCAGTTTGTGTCTTCTTTAATATCTCTATTTCAATTTCCAAGCCTTGAACTGTTTCCTTCACCTGTTTGATTGTTTTTTTTTTTTTTTTCTTGGCTTTCTTTAAGGGACATATTGATTTCTTCCGATTTTTGTTTGTCTTTTCCTCGATTTCTTTGAGGGAATTTTTCATTTCCTCTTTAAGGGCCTCTATCATCTTTGTAAAATTATTTTTAAGGTCATTTTTTTCTGCCTTATCTGTGTTGGAATGTTGAGGTCTTGCTGTTGTAGAACCACTAGGCTCTGGTGGTGCCATATTGCTTTTTATGTTGCTGAATGTATTCTTACACTGCTGTTTACCATCTGGGTTTGGAATAATTATAGGTACAGGTATTGATTGTTGTGATGTCTTTGTTGAATAGGTCTTTTGTTCCTTGTCTGTTTCCTTTATTGTCTCTTGGCCTGAATCCTCAAGGGTTCTGGTGATTGGCTGTTGTCAGGTCAAGTAGGGTTGTCTCAGCTGAGGTTTGTGGGGGTTTGGGTGCCTAGATCCACTGTATTATCCAGTTCTTCTGGCTGGTGTGGATTGTGCCTGTGCCAATGGAATCTGTTCTTCCAAATGGTACAAGTTTTGTCTGTGCTTGTTCTTCCACCTGGTATGGGTGGCACTTGTGCCTATTTAGGGTCTGCTGGTGTTCCTGGAGAGGGCTGTTCACAGGGAGGTTGCTCTTTCTCCAATTGGTGCAAGTGGTGCTTGTGCCTCTAGGGGTGGCTGATGTTTCAGGAGATGGTGGGCCAGGGGGAGGATGATAGGTTTGGTGGGTTTGGGCGGCTAAGTGGGTCTTGTAGGTTACAGAGTCCAGTGGGTGGCAGTGGTGGTGGAGCGGCCTGCTTGCAGGACTCTTACCTGCTGCTGGGGCTGAGATGGGAGGAGGAGGGACATGGCATGTGCCTTGGGGCTTAGGGCCTAGAGATTGGGGCAGTTTAGCTGGGAGACTAGTCACTCACCTCTTCTTCCAGAGGTGCAGGTGGTGCCTGTACCTCTAGGGGCTGCTATGTTGTGGAGGAGGATTGGGGGAGGATGATGGTTTCAGTGGTTTTGGGCAGTGGAGTGGATCTTGTAGGTTACAGAGTCCTATGGGTGGCGGCAGTGGTAGAGCGCCTGCCCGCAGGACTCTTACCTGCTGGCCTGCTGCTGGGGCTCCTAGGACAGATTTGAGAGGAAAATGAAAGACAGAAAAGAGTTGTATTTGAGTACTATGTTTTTTTTTTCTCTCTGCTCCTTTGACAAGGAGCCCATGTTTCTTGTTTGCCCTTGAACTCTCATATTATATAGTTGTCCTTGCATATTGTCATTATGAACTCTTTCAGAGACAGGCCTATAAACCCTTGGCTGGTAGACAAATGCCTGCCCATCTCGGCTGCCCTGTGATGTCTTCTCAGAAATCTAGTCTTTAATGCTTCCCTGGCTTCAGCACATTTCCAGTTGCTAAGACCGAGTGTCAGACTGACTTCTGCCATCAGTTTGCCTCTATCTTCTAACTGGAGAGCCCAGATTTCTCATTCCTCTTTAGATATTTGTCAAACACTGTATGTAACAGGGAAGGTGTGATGTTTAAAGGTTTAAAGTGACATGTCCTGCGTTTCCTCCTGGCTGATAGTCACTAGAGATGTGAACTTCAGTAATTTGCTTTATTCCCCTGGGCCCAGTTTCTTAATCTTTAAAACTGATTTTCAGCTCTGCGATTATCCAGAAAGGTGAAGGAACATCCAGAGTCAAGTCGCAGTGTCTGTGTGAATAAGTTCAGTACTTACTTCAGCAGCTGCCTCCCCAGACATGTTCACAGCCTTTTTCACCATGCTCTTCAGGTCAGAGAGCTTTTCCTGTGTTTCTTGTTTCAGTTTTCAAATTCACTTATTCCAAGCCAGCCTCTACATCTCCCTCCCTAGATGTGTCAGTAGGCAGCGTCTCCAACTCTGCCAGTGCCTTTCTGAATAACCAGTTGAAGCAATCCCGGGACGGACATTCTCTGTGGCATGTTCACAAGCTGTTTCTGCTTAGTCTTCCATTCTGAAAAACAGAAGCAGTGGGCATGATACTTAGCCTCTGAAGCTATGTCTTCCACCCTACATTTCATGCCTAGGGCAGACTACTCTGCCAGGACCCAGACCCTGCCTGCTTCTTCTCACAGAAAGATGTTCAGCATCCTTACTGTGTGTCTGTCCCCTTTGTCACTAGTTATTTTACCCCTGTTTTACCTTTGGCTTGTATGGACCGAAAGCACAATGCTTAGTTATACTGTTCTTCTAATCATGACAAAAGTAAAAGGTTTGGGAAGAATATGTTCCCCAAGTGCTATGTTTCCAAGACCTGTGTTCTCCTAATGAGCTCAGAACTGGAGACCGGATGCTTCTACTTAGATATTTTCTCCTCTGCTAGAATAAGGAACCAGCAGCAGCCATCAGGCTCTGTGCTTGGTGTTACACACCGGGAACCACAGGCGTCAAGACACTGTCAGAAGTTCCTGGAATCAGAGTCATTTTGTGAATGAGGCTCTCAAAGAGGACGGGCTTACTTCCCACCTGGCTTTACAATGAAGAGGGTTTATATCCTGGCTCTTTGTGCCTGAGGCCTCCTAAGTCACACAGTATGATAATGAGTCTAATCCCCTGGGATTTGGGTGTGAAGACAGGCTAGCTTAGGCTGCCCTCGCTTTCCTCACCACCCCCACTCCGTGTCTCTGCAACACAGGAAAAGCAGTGTTCAAAATTCAGGCAGGATTCAGAAACTCTGACTCCACCTGGGGTAAAAAGCCAGCCTAGGAGAAATCTGTCTGATTATATGTTTTAAGAAATGACCTTCCTGTGGCTGGTTTTCTCAGCTTTAAAAATGCATAAATTAGTGGGTAAAAACTGTGGTCTTTTTACTACTACATATAATAGAATAATCTTATAGTCATCCCTTTTATTGCCTAGAATTGGGCCCTGCTTCATTGAGTGTACTTGCTGGAGAAATGTTAAGTTCTAAGAGTGATTAAGAACACTGTAGTCAGAGAGACCAAAAAGGGAAATATTTACCATAAGGAGTCCTGTGATGGGGTCAGGAATCCAAAAATTATTCAGCTACTTGTAGTCTTTTTAAAATACATTTGTAATTAGCATACAAAATATCAGCGTTCATCACGGCACTTTCACACACAATTCTTTTACTTTATTATCCTCCTCCATTTCCTGCCTTGCACAGTTCTACTCCAGGAGCCACATGTGTTCTGCTTCCCTCCCTTCCACCTCAACACCTCTATCATCTTCTCATGGCCCACTGATTAGTTTTTATCACACCCATCTATTCTGCCATGAAGATGGTACCAATTCTTCCCATCTCCAACATCACTTCCTTAATGAAGGCTTTGAGAATCTCTGTAACTGAAAGTTTTCCTGTGCCAGCCCAGCATGAAGGTCCCACAGCCACTTATAAAATTCCTGTGTCCCACCTGATCCTGCAACTGCTCAGACCCAAGTAAACACACAGAGGCTTATATTATTTTTAAACTATGGCCATGGCAGGCTTTTTGCTAGCTAGCTCTTTCATCTTAAATTAACCCATTTCTATAAATCTATACTTTGCCACGTGGCGTGTGGCTTACCGGTACTTTTACATCTTGCTTCTTCTGGTGGTGGGGGGCAGCATCTCCTCTGCTCTGTGCCTTTCTCTCTAGTTAGAATGTCCCACCTAACCTTATTCTGCCTCACCATTGGCCAAACAGCTTTATTTATCAACTAACCAGAGCAACACATATTCACAGCATACAGAACAACATCACCCATCAAATCTCTTTGCTGGACCATCATAATATTTTTTTATCCATCTGTCTTCTTCCAGCATTGACCAGTTTCTTCCACCACCCCAGTGTTTCCTTCCAGTTGTTGCTATGGTAATGTTTCTGAAATGTAAGTCTAACATTCCCTAGTCTCATCCAGCTGCAGTCCTTCAAAGGCTTCCATTTCCCACTACAGCATCCTCAGTCTTAATACTCAGGTGCTTATAGCTCCAGTTTTAGTATTTAATGTTTTTTGAAAATTCTGGGTTGTATTCCCTTAAGGCATCTTCTGCCTCCTTTCTTTGAAGTAGCAATCGCCAGACTGCAAGCAGAGTATCTGGCCTATCAAGAAGAATTTGCCTTTCTGTGTATGTTTGATTGTATGCACTAAGCAAACAATAGGGGTTTATAATATCAGAATTGTTTTGAAAAAAAAAAAAGAACATACTGCCCAAACAGTGATTCTAATATTTCCTCCTAACAACATATCATGACAAAGCACAAGTGCCTTAAAAATATAAAATCTATGCTTTTTACACAAGGTTTTTCAAGACCAGATCCCTGTTGACTCCTCCAGCTTTGTCTCCCACAGATCATCAATGTACCCATCCCTTGTACCCCATCAATTCTTTATGCCATTCACTGTGAAATAGATCACCCCTTATTTTGTCATGCTGTTTCCTGTCTCTCATCTTTGCACAAGCTCTTTTCTCTGTTGGCACCGACACTGACTGGCTGCTTATGCTGTGCTAGAATCCTCTTTAAGGGTTTTACATGTTTTAACTCTTTTAGCTTTCAGATAATCCTATGAGTTACCAAATGGTTAATTCTGTTATTAAAAAAAATGAAACAGAACCTCAAAAAACATTCAGTAGTTTGTTTTAGTCTAGAAATTAAATGAGGATAGAGCAGGGCATAGATGTATGCACTTTACTTCTGTATTGTCTATATTTACCACTGTTACATCTGCCTATCCTGTGACCTCCTGGTGAACATCTGTTTATTCTTTAATACTCCATTCAAGCACCATGAAGTTTCCCCTGACATCTCCAGATAGTGTTGAATATATCTTTTCTTGGACCCCATTGACATCACAATATGCAGCTCCCTGTCTATTATGAGGATCAAATCTATGACCTTCATATGCAAGGCAAGTGCTCTATCACTAAATTATTCCCCACAGTCTTAAACTTTGCAAAGCCAATACAGAATTATTGGTCTGCCTCCTCATCCCCATGTCCATAAGGATCTCACCTATGCATCTCTAGCATCTTGACTGGTGTATCATAGATGCTCAATAAAGTCTTGTTGAGTGGAATCATATCCTTACATGAATCATTTCCTCTTTTAGCCTTGGCTTTGTGAATCAGCTCTGACTCCCAGTTATCCTCAGCATCCCTTTTCCAGAATATATTTTAGTTGTAGAGAACACTAGAACAATCTTCACAGCAGTAGAAGGAATACTGTTTCAACACAAGTTACTTTAGCAATGTATAGGTGAACAAACACCTGAGCTGCTGAGGCAAGTTTTTCTTAGCTTCACAGATACATAGGCATCATGAAATCCATGCCTTGTTTTACATGTGGCTCTACACTTCCAAAGAATTTGCTGCTGGACTGAGTTTAAAATTCATCTTCTAATTATCTATTGCTATAAAATAAACTGTAATAAACAGTGTTAAACCTGATTCATTTCTTTTGCCCTAAATCAGCCACAGGCCAGGCTTGGCAAGAATAACTCCTCTTAACTTACCACACATGGGGTATCAGCTAAGGGAAGGGCCAAGGGTTGGCATGTGCAAGAACTCACCAGAAGTTTCTCTCCCTGTTCACTCTCTGAACTCTGCTATGGGGTCTTTTATGGGCTCTCTCTGGTGTGGTGGCCTCGTAGTTCAGGCTTCTGAAGAGGGAATTGGCTTCCTGTGAGTGACCACTGCATAATATTGAAGAAGATAAAAGTTTCATGTTACCAGCTTAGAATTTTAGAACACTATTTCTGCTGTATTCCATTGATCAAGTTAGAACTAACTTTGGCTCAGCTTCAGAAGAACAGGAGTCAAACCCTACCTCTTTTTTTTTTTTTTTTAAGACAGGGTTTCTCTGTGCAGTCCTGGCCATCTTGGAACTCGCTATATAGACCAAGCTTTGCTAGAAACTCAGAGATTTGCCTGCATCTGCCGCCTGAGTGAAAGCTCTACCTCTTAATAGGAAAAGTAACAATAATTTGAAAACATTTTGTCACAATACTCCAAACAAGTAAAGCATACATGAAAGGAGACATTATACAGAAATGTTGTCATGATAACTCAGATTAACAGGAGACCCAAACAGCGTAATACATAAACCACTGAAAGGGAAAGGCAAAAGGTCCAGGGTAAGAACAACTCAAGAGCTAACGACTCCCGGAAGTTTAATGTTGGTTTGTGTAATTTTCTCATAAGAAAAATATTTATTTAATATGTATTATTTTTCTTTCAAAAGGTTTACAACTGTTAACTTATTTAATCTAAAAATTAAAATTAAACTTGGGAATGGACTGGGGAGATGGTAAAATGCTACTGTTCATGGGAGAGAAACCCAAGTTAGGACTCCCAGAACCCATATGAAGCCTTATGTGGCAGCACATGTCTGGAATCCCAGCATGTTTATAGTGAGATGAAAGCAGAGACAGGAGAATCTCTAGAAGCTGGCTATACTGATTTATACAGTAGGGAACAAGAGACCCTGTCCCATACAAGGTAGAAGGTGAGGTCCTACACCCAAGGTTGTCCTCTCACCTTTACATATGTATAGAGGTACTTACACACATGAACACACACATACATACACATAGCCCACATATATACATATAAATACAGAGAGTTTTTAAAAAATGGAAACTAAGAACACATGCCAGGCCACATAGCCAGCAAGTAGTGGATATCTAGGCTAAACTGTGCTCTTCAAAACACTATACTCTGAAAGTCCTCCCTCAGACTCCACCCCTTGTGGTAGGGATGGGTCCAGAGCCACATGCACAGGAAATTGTCTGTCACTGGACTACATCCTCAGCCTCACTGGTTTTTATTTGATTTTGATTGCAGCTCCCTGCACCCTAACTAGGGTCCTGGCTTACTGGGTGGGTCCAAGGATGACAGAAGTACCATATGAGTGCCTGAGTCTTTCTCTCCATCCTGTCCCCGTCGTTTCATTTCCTATTCAGCATCTTACCTAGAGTCTGGGTGACCTACAAGAACAGGGACTGTGACTGGTTTTTTCTTCACTTAATCTCCAGCTCCTGTCAAAGTTCCTGGCATGTTGCAGACACCTTTTAAGAAGTGATGAATTAACAAGTGGATGAATCACAAGCTCTCAACTACAAGGGTCTACGTAGTAGAAAAATCAAGGTCACCAGAGACAGGAAGACCCAGGTCACAGATTCAGTCCTGTGCTCTAAGTGTTTCAGCTTACATGGTAGTGACAGTCTAATGTGTACTGAACAAAAAAGAGCACATGGGAAGAACTACCTTCAAAGGTCTTTACAAGATGTCTCTGTAACACTAATGCAGCCAGTATGTGTCCCCCACAGACCTCTGTCCCTCCAGCTGAACACCATGCCGGGCTGGCTGGCATGTAGGAACCATGTGATGAATACAGTATCTACCTTTCAACCTTGGCACTGTCTTTAGTTTGGTAGGATCCTGAACTTCTCAACAGCACACAGAATTGGCAACCGCTGGGCTAACAACAAAGTCACATTCCTACAGCAGACTCCCCTAGTGCGGTGATGGGCACATTCATGGATCACACCACTTACATTTTATGTCTGTTATACTAGTATATTCTTATTTAAGGCTTAATAATATAAACATAGGTATTTATCATTTTCAAATTTATTTTATTTGCATTCTTTTGAGCTGAACACTTAAAGAAAATCCCAGCTTGTCTTTCAAATGACATAGATGTGGCTGCTGTATTCTGTTACTAAAACAAGCTAGTGGAGGAAGGCATAAGCAAGTCAAGAGAAACTAGCAGGGGACAAGGAGAGTGGAGACATGCATTGTTCAAGCACACAGTCCTTTTTGATGTGCTCAGAAAAATACCCCTGAGAATTCTGTCCTGTCCTCTATGTTTAATTAGCAAAATGGTCTTCAATACTAATATGTAACAGCATGTTTTAAGTATTTTATGAATATGATATCATCTAGCTCTCAAAATACCTCCTACAAGCATATTATTAGTTGATGCTGTTACTATTATTTATGTTTTAGGAAAAGGATCCTAAGGTTTGATCAAGTTACTCAGCTTATGAATTAATGGAACCAAGATCTGAATCCAGATCTTGGGAACAAATTTTGTACACCAGAATCCAACTTGTCTTTCTTCTTCCCTGCACTAGGATGATGCCAAAGGCACAGACTCCTGTCACTATTTTTCCAGCCTTACCTCCTAGGACAGGACTCAGCATGAACTAAATATCCATGCTGGGTAAATGAACAACTAGACAGATGTAAGAGTAAAGTTGATCTAAAGGATGACTCTCTAGTTCCTTTCTCTTGGCTTCCAACTTGATCTTCTCCTGTGTCCTGTAACCTCTGGAAGTGTGGAGAATTAACCCATAGGATCTTGTCTCCACAGCTGCTGTAAATGGATTCTGAGTGTCCCCCTAAACCCCTATTTTAAAAGCCTCTGCCCCTATGGGGCACTGATTCTTGGAGTCTCTGAGGGGTGGAACTTTATGGTGTAGTTTTATATCATCGAGGGTATAGACTTAGAGAAGATTATAGAACTCGTCTGCTCGTTTGCTCTTCCCTTTCTTCTTTTTTGTTTTTGCTTCCTATACATGAGATAAATAGTGTGTTTTTCCATGCTCTATCACAATGATGTTGTGTTTCTCCATAGGTCCAAAACAATAAACATAGTCAGTTGCAAGCTATGAGACAAAATAACCCTTATCTCCTCATTATAAATTAATTATCTCAACAAGAAATCTGACAACACTTTATCAATGACAAGATGATCTCAGGGCTTTGTGTTTTTTTTAACTTCTTAAACATTAATATCTAATACTCTCTATGTATTAGGCATTGTTATAAGTTCTACCCATTAGATGAGGAAACTGATGTTAAAGAGTCTGCCCCCCTTTCCCATAGTAGTGAGGGGTCCAAGTAGACTTTTAGATAGATCTGGACCCAGAACTCATACATTTACTAGCCCTTAATACTACAATACTACATCTCCAATCAATCATGCAAAAAGAAAATAATAATCCCTGCTGTTGAAAGTTTAGAAAATGAGTTTTTCATGTTGCTTTACAATGTTGATGACGAGTTGTCTAATTCCCTCAGTAGATCTACTGTTGAACCAACCAGATTTCCCCAAGTTCCCCACTGAGGTGGTGCCAAGCCTAGCATTTCTTTTAATCTTGTACTCCCCTCAAGTTCCTAATTCTTCTGCCAAATGACTTATGGATGTAGTATGACCATAAGAGACCCTAGTTTGCCCAGAACAAGCCTGAATTAACCCTGCAGTGTCAATGCAATAGCACAAGTGTCACCTTTCACTTTTGGAAGTGTAGTGGTTTGGGTGACAAATTATATGGCTATCATAATAATGAAACTCTCCTCTGGGGGGGGGGTTGCATTTCACAATGGACTTTTCTTATTGTGAGAGCTTCTTTAAGTCTTAATGATGACTCCCAGTCTAAGTTTCTCTCAGAGAAAATAGCAGAATTCAGTTTGAACCAGCACAAGCCAAAAGGTACTATAAAAGTCCCAAGTATCTTGCTGAATCTGAAGATAACTAGGTTCTGAATATAGATCTCTAGAACAAAGGGTGGTAATATTGTTAAATGTCTGGGTGATATTATCTCTAGGTCTCCAAGGTTTAAATGTTTGACATCTCTATCTATCAGAAAATGCAAATAAAACCATTTTGAGATTTCATCTCGTCCTAGTCAGAATGGCTAAGATTAGAAAAAAAGGGGGGGGAGGGACAACAAATGCTGGCATGGATGTGGAAAAAGAGGAACAATTATTCACCAGTGGTGGGAGTGCAAACTGGTACAGCTACTATAGAAATCAATGTGCAGGTTCCTTAAAAAGCTAGAAATAGGTCTACCACATGATCCAACTATATACTCTTGGTAAATACCCAAAGGACTCCATATCCTACTATAGAGATATCTGCTCATGTATGTTTATTTGTGCTCTGTTCACATTAGCCAGAAAAGGGAAATAGCCTAGATATTTGGTAATAGTATTTGGTAATATTACCTAGATATTATAAATAATGAGTTGGTAAAAATATATTTATACAATGGAATATTATTTAGCTGTTAAGAAAAAAAAGAAATTATGAAAATCACAGGTACATCAATGCAGCTAGAAATGATCATTCTGCATAAGGTAACCTAGATCCAAAAGACAAACTTTGCATGTTTATGCTCACTTGTGGATGTTAGCTTTAAATCTTAGAATATCCATATAGGTCAGGAGATTAGTAAAGGGACCCAGGACAGAGAGGGTCAAGGAAAAACTTTCAAGGGAGGGAAGATAAATTTCAGTGGAATAAGGGCTTAAAGAGAAATAATAAAACAAGAAGAGCTAAATAGAAGTTGGGGAGTATTAAGGGCTGAATAGAGAAGAGAACATACTGAAAGAGATAACAAAAGATGGTTCCAAAAAGCCACTTGGAAGCCTGCTACTATAGAAACATCCACATATATGCTCAAAAAGAGTTGAAATAGAGCTACCTCGTAATAGGGCAACAATGTCCCTAGTAGACATCAGAGGCTAACAAATAAAAACCCCAGTACCAGGAATGGGCTACTTCTTTTGGAGTTGTTAGCCAGTAAGTTCCCATAGACATCAAAACATCAAAGCTACTACCATTACTATTGGTTACTCTTTAGAACATGATAGTAAGATCCTGTTGCCGAAGACACCACACACTTGAGTCAAAGTATGTGAAAGGCAAAATCAAACTGGTATTGACCTGGAAACTTCATCTCAATTCACTAACTCTCATAGCGTTGGAAGGTGCACACTACTGGAAGAGAAAAGTAATCACCAGTCTGAATCAGCTGCAAACCCTACAAACAACAATGACTTCCCAGATTGGCTTTATTTATACCTGCAAATATATCATGGTCAGAAGATGACTGCCCACGGCTATCATTTTTCCCCTTCAGTTACTTTCTACTTTCTCTTGCTTTCTCATTGGATCTAGAGTAACTTCTGTCCAAGATTTGGGTATCAATGAGCCATTTTCAGAAACCTACTAGCTATATACATTTTCCAGTCTCCACTTTAAATGGCCGTCATTATGATCACAGGAATGACTCTCTTAACTAGAAGGAACTCTTGGCTGATGTGGCCAGAACCAACACGGCAAATAATTTTAGAGCTTGTCAGTACTGTTGACTGGACTCTCAGAGTTGGACAGTTAAATAAAGAATGAGACTGAAAGTTGCAGTTAGAAAACCCTGAGATGAATGAATGATTGACTGTTAGCTATCTGCTATGCATAGTGGTCCAGATTTTAGGAAGGTAGTGGTGAGTGGGGTGGAGGTTTTGGCTACAAAGAAGGCTTATAGCCCAGAAGGGAAATGACAGTATTCTGTGGCAAGGATAAACACACATTAAGGATTCAGAGAATGGATACTTAACCTTGGATGAACACTGAACCATCAAGTGGGTACCTCATAACTGTCTAGAGTAACTCTACCCTCCTGTTACATTAGAAGTAAATGAAAGTCTGGGTTGGTAAAATGTCTCATTCAAAGTCAGGTCACTATACTGATGATTGCGGAAGGAGTTTTAGGACAGACAGCCTTTGAATTCTTCTTTATTCCTGTGTTCTGCATCTGACGCTAAGCATTAGCTCTACTGGACAGAGGCAGGGATGGTTATTTGCTTTGAACCTATGAACAACCCTACCACAGATCTGGATGATTAAAAACCAAGCTGACGATACTGCCTTTTAGAACACTTTGAGGGTTTCGGAACAATCAGGAAACTTTAGCCTGTGTTTTCAGAATCTGCTGTCAGGGAAGGTCATCTGAATCATATCCATCAAATGTTGGGGATGACTCACTGTCAAACAAATCTCTTTTAAAAACTTGTCTTTATAAATACACAAGAAATCACTTCTGTTGTTTTTGAGAGGTTTCTTCATTTCCTCTACCTTCTCTCCTGGCCCCCATGCCGAGCCCACTAAACAAAAGGCTCTGTAGAAGAGGTAGACAAGCATCTTCACAGCCTACTGATTAAAATGTCTTCAGGTGCCTAGGATCACCCAGAGCATATGCCCTCCCCACTATTCTGTTCTTTTCTGGCCCTGTCAGGGCTGACTCACTGAAGCCTGGAGGCTTTGCCTCATAGGGGTTCTGGCCTGTGGGGAAGTGAGAGAGTGGCTTGCTGGAACCTGTATGTAATTAAAGATATGTGTGCAGTCCAAATGAATAGCTATTTTTCAGAAGAGGGTCCCAACCAGTATAGGCCAAAGAGGAAATGTTCCTAAAGAGAAACTTGGGGTTGCTTTTCCCTTCACTGGGCCATCAGAAGGGGTCGGGGGACATGTAGGGATAGGGTTGTCTTCTAGCCACTGTTTCGAGTGCTGCAGATTGAATCAAAGGACTATGTGAAAGGCCAGCTCTCTATCACTGAGTTACAATCCCAGTCTTAGGGAGGCCCCTTTGAACTACAAGTGTACTCCCCTATTCACACAAAGGGAGTTCAGCTTAGCACCAGATTAAAGTGTTGGCTACTTTATTTTAAATTGGTGTTCTCAACCAAGACGATTCTGCTCGCCAGGAGACATTTGGCAAAGTCTAGAGAAAAGTTCATGTGCTATAGATGGGGGATCCACTATTTGTTGTCTGTGAAATAAGGGCTATAGAGGCCACTAAACAATCTACCAGGCATAAGGCCGCCTTCCCTGACTAAGAACTGTCCATGATAAATTGTCATTTGTGCTAAGGTCGAGAGGCTGTGCTCTAAATATTGATCTAATTATTGTTACAGACTCAAGTGAGCTGTACCTCAGAGGATGCACAGTCCTCTTTCTCCCAGCTCTTCATTTCCAGTTTTGCTTCTTAATCCATTAAGTAGCACACAGCCCCTTCTGGACACAGACATGATGAAGACACAGCTGTCCTGTGCTGAATCACACCTTGTGTTGCGAAAGCTCTTATTCCAGAGCAGTGGAAACCGTGCTTTTTCTTATCCATGTTGCTCTTAGCAACCAAGCTCTCAGTCTTTATTCAATTACTCAGTCTACAGTCATGTGCTTTTGAGCTACATGTTCCTTCTTAAGCACACTGTTCTCTTTTCTGACCTCATGAAATTTTCCACACTCCTGATTTCACTTACGACTGTTCTCTGCTCAGCTTCATTAGTCCTTTCCTCCTCTACAGGGAAGCTCTTCTAATTTCCATGCTACTGTCCTCCTATGAATATATCAGTGGCCATGTATATATCCTTTCCACCTTCCTGTCCTCTAAGAATCACTATCATGTCAAAAGCTAATCTTTCCACATGTCTTATTGCACATTGTCAGTGTCTCTTTTGAGTTGTTTTGTGATACCATGACATTGCTCTCTGTAGCACTTTCAAGGGTCCTCTGGTAGAGCAAAGATTCTACACTTGTTTCTTCTGATTCTGTAACGGACTGGTTTTGGTTTCCTTAGGAAAGGCTATGAGCCATATTTCCTGGAACATTCTTCCCTATAAAGGAACTGACATGGGATTTAAAGGACGGAAGCAAAGCAGAAGGCATTACTCTAAATAGGCACTGCAGTTTGATATGGTGATAAGGGGACAGGTAGGAAGGAATCAGTGGACCCTGGTTGTCCTTAGTTTCCTGTACTTCATGTATAGATAATATTCATAACTGCTATCCTGATGAACAATAAATGTCCCAGACTCACCAGCAAATCTATGGAGGCAGCTGTTATTCAGAGTCAACAGCCACCCAAGGGGCAGCAGAAGTTTTCAAAAAAATCCCTATGAGCTACCCCTTTGGGTCCCTCATAAGAGACCATATTGCTTCTAGGATTGTCCTTAAAATTCCAATTTATTAATCCACACCATTTTGGCAGTCTATTAATGGCTATTTCTCTGGCTTTCCAAATCTTTCTTGCTAGATTAACACTTTAGTTCCCTACACATCTGTATAGAGATTAATTTCTACAATGAATCCCTAATTTCTGTATTAAGTATAGGGGTTATGTTTTCTTGACCTTCAAAAAATATTCTGGGAGGGATCAAGCTAGAACTGACCTAGAAGCTTCCCCTTTTGGGATTGGCTCTCATATCAGAAGGTGCTGCACAAGTTGCCAAGAGAGAAGAGCAATCAGTACTCCTATCCTGCCAGAATACCTATGAACCACAAACAGTGACTGGGCTGGCAATCAGTGGTACTTTTTATTGAAGCTAGCCAAAAACTGTCGAATTGGACTTAAGGCTCACTAGACAGGAAGGAATTTATGCCTAGTATTGTAAATCTAGCAAACTACCTGTGACTGGAGAGATCACAGACCCTAGAGGAAAACCTATGACTGTCACTTTCCTAAACCTATATAATTTCTAACTGTATTCTAAATGTATGTCCACAGATAAGAGTAGCTCTTGACCCTCATCAAATAAGCTTCTTCTTGCAGCAGATGGAAACTACTTCAGAAATCTATAGCTAATCAAAATGCAGAACTGAGTGACTGTGGAATGTTTACCCCTAACTGATACAACTGTGATTCCATCCCTACTTAAGAATCAGGGAAAATCAAGAAAGAAGGGGCAGAAAGATTGTAAAAGCCAGAATACCAATACATTTGCTGTGAGATAGTGTCTTCTATATATGACAGAGAAGCTGCATCCTTGGACTTAACGTTAGTGTTGGCTGAACAAGACCAGCATAATGACACCACCAGATGACATGCCAATGTGGACAGGGGAAATGACTCATGGTCTGACCTCTTACATGTAAAACTATAGGTAGTCAATGCCTGCTAAGAGAGGGAGACTCAGTTTCCTCCAGGGATGAACTCCCACCTAGGTGGTCAGTCCTAGACATGTCTACATATGAGCAAGGCTAAATAGACTTAGTAGGTTAGACATATATGTGTATGTATATAATGTATATATATATAATTAAAGAGATCATAAATTTTGGAGGGGAAGGCATGAGAGGAGTTGGATGGGGGAAGGGGAAGGACTCACTCTAACCTCTGGAAACTCTTGGTCCCAGTTGCAAAGTGCCCTTTCCAGATTTCTGTTAGTTAAAATTCATGAATCTCTCAAGTTTTACTCTTATTGAATACTTTTGTATATTTTGGCCTTCATGCTTTCTTCTCCATCCTTTATTTAAAAAATACTAAAATATTATAAAATTATGTTTTATTTTTATGTTTTCATTCTTTGGCACTTTCACATAAGTATTTAAGGACTCTTAGAATTTTTGACTCCCCATACATACTCTTGTCCCCTCCCACTCCTGGAGAAATCCTTCTTTTCACCAAATCCACCTACTTTCAAAATGTATTACATAACTTTCTGATTTATTCAAACAAGTGTGTGCTTTGGTCTTGTGTCATCTATTAATCTCTCTTTCACTCCTTTTCCTTAGATAGTCTCTTTCATTGATTGGGGTTCAGTTGACATCTATTTCTGGGGAAATCTTAAACCTGTCAGTTTAATTCAGACTGCTTTCCTGAGATTTTGTCTCCAAACCCCAATTGGATATTTCTATCCAGATAATTTTGGAGGAAGCCCAATTTTTCTGTGCGCTACAGGGGAGGTGAGTTAATTTCAGATCCCAATTGGGCCTTAATTCATATAAAGATAATGAAATTTTCACCACAGGCACAATCACATCCCACCTACTGACACACCAGCACCTGAGATGATCTGTCTTGGTGGCAAACGACCTTTGGCAAATTTCTCAGCCCCATTGGTTTTAGTCTCATGACCTGTAAAATGAGAATAATTATACTGCCTACTAGGTAGATATTTTGTGAGCATTAAACAGTGCCTCACTGCCAACAAGTGCTTTAAGATCATTGGTTATCATGATTATTGGTGCTCTTACACATCCTGAATATATACTGTTCCTCATATCTACTGCTTTAATTTAAGCCATCAGCATTTCTAACCATTACAAGAGCCTCCTGGCTGACATTAACTCCAGTTTCAACGTATAAAATTCACCCTTGACAGTATTTCAGAGCCAAGTTCTCAAGATGAATCTTTGAACAAAACCCTTTAATTCTCCAGGATCTAAAGAATAAAGTACATAGTCCTTTGCTTGCTTTCCATGATCCTGCTTGCTGCACCCCAAATCCTACACTCTTACCTTCCCTGTTTATATCTTAAGGATGATCTGTGGACATGTGCTAGATCTTATTAAAGATACTTCCTACAGCATCATTCCTACGGTCATTGTGTGTGTGTGTGTGTGTGTGTGTGTGTGTGTGTGTGTGTGTGTGTGTGTGTTGAATTTATTCCCATGCCTTGAGTGTTTTTGTTTCTTCATATTCTTTCAGGATATTTTACTTCTGTGAAACGTCTTCTGGCTTTGGAACAATTTGTTCTTTTTTAGTGAGGATCATTCTCGATGCAGCAGGGAGAACTCCTGTATGGGTTAATCCAGCCATGAGCTCAGTAAATTTGATAGTCCATCATAGGTGCTTTGTTCACCTGGCTATGTTTAATGACTAAAAAATCTACATCTTCATAGAAACCCTTAGGTTCAACATCACTCTCTGAATTTTTTAAGCATGTGCATGAAAAAAAAAATCATCACTCTTTTTGGGCCACCAACCTGTGTCCAGCCCCATTGTTTGGCATGAGTGTACCTACTGACTCCACCCTTGTACCATCAGAAAAGCCCATATTGCTCCTTTAAAGTGATATCTTTCAGATACTTGGTGGATTTTCAGATATCCATACCCCTGATGGCCTGAAAGTTTCATGGGTATTCATAAAGTGAACAAGAAGAACAGAATCTCTTGATTTACATGATTTTGTAGGGTTTTCTGGGACAAGAGAATAGTGAACCATTTTTTCAGATCACCTCAGGCCACTAATAAAGCATTTCCTCTCGTCTTAACTGATAGGCTAGTATCTGACTATCTGAAGTTTGGGTCAGTGGTCCTCATTGTGGAAAACTTTCTTTAAAAACCTAGTCTTAACCTGGTTTGGTGGCTGTGCTTGTAAACTCATTGCTCCAGAGACAGAAGCAGGAGCATTGCTGGAAACTTGAGACCAGTCTGGGCTATATAGTGAGTTCCTGGCCATCCTGGGCTGCAGAGTAAGACTATGTCTCAGAGGAACACAACAAAACAACAGCAATGAAAAACTAATCAACCCCTTTTAGACTCCTTACGCCTTCAGTTATATATTTAAGCAGTAATGCTCTGTTCTTTTCATTAAAGTGTGAGACTCTACATGGAAAGGGCAGTGCTTTGCTGATTCCCAGATCTCCAGTTCCAACCTAAGACCTTAATAAATATTTGATGAATGAATGAATGAAGGTCCTTTGGAAACTCATAATTTACTGTCACAGTGAAGACTGAGACTTGGCAGGGAAAAGCTCTTTCATAACAGTCTCTGTGGAATTTATTTCAACACCATGTAAGACCAGGAAGATTTTATCCTGTTTTCTACTTGCATATACCACCATTAACATTTCCCTATTGTCAGGGTTCATCTGACTAATGTTCACAGGAATCATCTGGGAATTCTCCCATGTGGTTCTGAAGGCAAATAATCTTCTACAACAGAATCCACAGGCTTTTTAATTTTTACTTGTTTTCCTTTGGTAATAGCATTGACAACAGAGGTAAGGGAATTTCCAAAAATTAAAAACCAGCTGTTAGATATGGTTCTCAAAGGTCAGTTCAGAAATGATCTTCTTTTTTCTTCTTCTAGGCCTGCCCCTTGTCTTTCCACTGTTTTTGCTAAGTGCCTGTCAAATTCAAGTTTGACTGAGACTATGGTTGCATTTCAATTCCTGGACCCCCTGAAGACTATCCCAAGAAGGGTAGACAAAACCAGGTTTATTCCTCCTCATGAGTGGGACCTAGTAGAAAGGGTGTGGGTATGAGTGGGAGGGACTAGAAAGCATCACTAGAAAACCTTAGAGTCCCTTTAGGTTGAGACTCTGATCCCACAAGGTCCTTGCTAGTAACTCAAAATACATTCATTCCCTGGAGGTGGCAAGCTCTTCTGAAGAAGATATATAAAATGGTGTTTTCACCAAAAGGATGTTTAAAGGGATAAATTGCAAAGAAAGATTCTAGCAGAGTGTATGGCAGGATGGGGAGGTATCAGTTGAAAGCAGGATCTCAGTAGCTAGAATGAACATGGGGAATCAGGTCATTGTGAACATGGAAAGACTGATTCCTAGACAGTAAAATGCAAATGCACAGAGCCTCTACTGGGGCCACTATTATTTCTAGCTCAGTGGTAATTATATTAGTAACCACAGTTAAAATGGGATTATGATGATTCTTATTTTAAACATCAGATACTGAAGTATTTATCCCAGGACACTTAGCTGCAGAGTCAAGGTGCAAACCCAGAATATCAGAATATATTTTTTATATTCTGCTGTTTTTATTTCTGCTGTCAATCAACTCTGAAACCCAGGTATGAAATATTGCTCCCTCCTTCTTGAAATGATATACAACAATCAGCCTTTACATTTCCACATATAAGATTTATTTATTACACACTGTATTCATATATTGGATTATCATACTGTACTCCATAAATGCGTACATACATCATGCATCAATCAAAAATGTAACAGAAGAAGGGTATAGGCTCTGTGCAGATTCTTGCTCCACTCACTGCATTCTGGCTGACTTTCTTTTTGAACTCTGCCTCAACTCTTTTATTTATTTCTACTTTGTATCAGGAACAGCTTGTCTTGATTTGGTCAATACTGTTCTCAGTTTTAGCACTGAAAAGATTAGGAAAACTCTTAGTTGAGGATGAACTGGAAAATACTGATCATCTTGTCTTTACTGTCTATTCCAGTACTTTACATTTGTACCTACATAATTTTATATTTTTGTTATTATTGTTGTCTAATTTCAGGTTAGTAATGTGTTTCACCATGACCTCTTTATTCATATATCCATACTCTATTCCCATTCCCCACTTCTTTCCTCCATAATTCAACAGCAACCTGCAGCTTGTCCCCCTTTCTTCCCCAAGCTAGTCCCAACTTTCACTTTCTTATTGTATGTATTCAATTACCCTCTGTCTTTCTCTTTGCTAAAGATCTCTTTCCACCACCTCATGATTCTCTTACTAGTTGTTACCTAAATACAAAGATATAGAGGTATAAATACACACACGTGCGTGCGCACACACACACACACACACACACACACACACACACACACACAGAGACAGAGACAGAGACAGAGATACAGACAGAACAATATAATTTCAAATCTAGATTCTAGCAGTAGAGAAAACCTGGTATATTTTGAGTCTGGCTTATTTCACATAATATAATGATTTCCAGTTGCATACATTTTCCTGCCAATGTTCATTTCAACTTTATTTACAGCTATATAAAATTCCATAATATATGAATCACATTTTCTTTAAAAATTACTATTTTTAAATCAAAATACAATTACATCATTTCCCTTTCCTCCCTCTAGCCCCTCCTATGCCTCCTTTCTCCCTGTAACATTTCTGGTCTATTTTTCTTTGTTATTGCTACATATATATGCATAAATATATGAATACAACCTGCTTGCTCCATTTAGTGTTATGGACATAATTTCAGGGCTGATCACTTGGTACTGGATAACCAATAGGGGGCTCATCCCTAGGGAAGACTATCTATATCTCCTGCTATCAGAACTTCTTAATTACTCATAGTTCTTTGGGAGTGTGGCCCCATGAAATTTCTCTCTTCCATGTCAGCAAGCCTATTGGTATTGTTCAGGTCTTGTTTAGGCAACCATGTTATTAAGGTAACTTGGGTGAAACTTCCCTGACATTTCTAGGAAAGACAATCTCATAGCAGATTTCCTGGTCTTCTATCTCTTACAATCTTTCCTCCACAATGTCTCCTGAGTTATGTTATAGGTATATCAGGTAGGGCTGGGTCCCATGATCAGTGTTCTTTGCATTTTGACCAGTTAGACCACATTTTCTTTATTCATCCATTAATCAATGGACATCTGGGCTGGATCCAACTACTGTGAACAGTGTAGCTATAAACTTGAATGTGCTAATATCTGTAGCACAAATTGCTAAATGCTCTTATTAATAAAAAACACAGAGCCAGATATAGGGGTTAAAGCCTGAGAGAGATCAGAGGAATAAGAACTGCCACAAGCTAACCTCACTTCACTAATTCCACAGGTTCCAAATACGAGCAACTTCCTGTCTACCCATGCCTATATGCCTTGCTGTTCTGCCATCTGATTTGCTCTCCCTGTCCAGCTACATCACTTCCTCTTCCTGCCCAGCTCTATAACTTCCTGTCTGTCTGTACAGACCTCCAAACCTCCATGGTTAACTAGTGTTGGAATTTAAGGTATGTGCCACTACACTTGGCTATTTCCAGTGTGACCTTGAACTCATAGAGATCCAGACAGAACCCCGCCTGCCAAGTGATAAGATTAAAGCTATGTGCTACCATTGCCTGACTTCTTTGTTTACTTATAATGGCTGGTTTTTTCCTCAGACCTCCAGGCAAGCTTTATTTATTAAAGCACAAATAAAATATCACCACATTTCAGCACAAATAAAATATCACCACAAGTATCTCTGTGGTATATTGACATAGAATCCAGGTGTATTCCTAACAGTGGTATAGCTGGGCCACATGGAGCTGTATGTTCAGTTTTTTGAGGAACCTTTTATACTTACTTCCATAGTGAACGTACAAGTTTATATTCTCACCAAAGTGACTAATAGTTCTTCTTCCCCATACCTTCACCACAATTTATTGTCTTTTTTCTTGATGACAGACATTCAGACTAAGAAAAGATGGAATCTAAAATCTGTTTTAATTTTTGTTTCCTGTTGGTTACATATATTGAACACTTTTGCAAGTACTTCTTGGCATTTATATTTCTTCTTTTGAGAATTGTTTATCCAGTTCATTAGTACATTTATTATATTAATTAGATAATGTGTTGCTTTCTAATTTGTGCATTTTTATATATTCTAAATAGTAATCCCCTGTCTTATGTGTGTTTGCAACGATATTTCCTATTATGTATGTTGTCTCTTCATTCTGGTTATTGCTTCCATTGCTATGCAGAAGCTTTTTAATTTCATGTAATCTCACTTGTAAATTCTTGGGATTATTTCATGTGACATTCCCTCTGCCTCAGAGATGATACTATAGGTATATACCACCTCATTGGGCTTTTTCTTCTATTCTTGCTTATCATATTTTATTATTGTGTCCAGAGACCCACATTTAATGTGCCACATTATATCATACCAATATCTGAATCACTTTATCCTGTTGTGGGGCATTTATGCACCACTGCTGAGCCATTCTTGCATGATACAGAGGAAAGAGTA
>CABHPQ010171233.1:5962-53143 GCA_902168405.1 Peromyscus aztecus
CTCTTTCCTTCTTTCTTTCTTTCTATTTTTGTAGAATGCAGCAATGACTAACAACTTGGAACCTTCCCCCTAACAAATTTGCTTAATAAAAAAATGGTTCTCCTAAGAGCATCCTGATTTTTCTTGCCCCACAGTTATTAACTCTAAGCTCCAAACATGTCTTTCTAATCAAAATCAGCAATTACTGAAAGTGTTGCCATACTCTTAAGCTTGGTGTCTGTGCATTTTCACATCCAGAATTTGGAAACACAAAATATTCTCAGAGGGTAAAGCAGTCTGTATCAATTTCAGAAAGCATTTTATGTCCCCAGCCAAAGCCACCTTGAAAAGCGCCTTCCTATCCCCATTGTTAAGTTTGCTCAAGGCAGGTAAAGCCAGGGTGTTAAGAATGGTGGGTCAAAGGCTATGGCTTTGCTTTCAATGAGTTTCAATGTGTTACAACACATTTCTTTGAGCCCTGCCTATAAAACAGGATGGACTGTAAACTCTCAGGGCTGAGGAGTCACTAATAAATGGCACTAACCCTACAGAGATGCAAAACAATAGCCATCGCTCATCAGTCCCTGAGAGGTGACAGCTTCCAATTGCCCATTTTCCAGAGACACTCTCCTCATTACCAAGAGAAAGCAGACCAGTTAACACAGCCAAGATCTATAGCTTGCTGCAGTGATCTCATCGGCCTGCGTCCCTGATGAGGACTCAAGCAGGTGGTGCAGAGAGCAGCAAGCTGACATATGGAGACATATTGCCAAGCATGCTGATCCACCAGGCTGGCTAATTTCCCTTCCATTTTGAAAAGAGCAATTATTTTAAATTGCCATAAATTGAAATGACTTTGCTCTTGCCACTAAAATATAACAAGTCTATAAACTATAATATAAATGAGTATCTCCTGACATTTGGATTTAAAAAAAAAAAAAAGAAGAAGAAAGAAGCTGTATGGGAGAAACAGAGCCCAACCCGCTTCAGTTGGAATTAAGATGGTAGCACAGATCGAGGCTTCATCATAGCGAGGAGGTGTACAGACTTCCCACTGCTCTGGGGATTATATACCGAACTACCTTTGTAACTTTGTTTTTAACCCCATCTATTTTTGTCAAAAATACTGTTTTATATGAAGGAAGTACGTTCTGGTCCCAAAAGAAGGATATTGGAAAACCAGGATGTGACACAGGGAGTACTAAGAAATCCCTCCCCATTGTCTCATGTTTGTGTGAAGAAAGAAAAAGAACAGAATGCCAGTTTTGAGGCCAGGGAAAAAATCTACCTGCCCGACCTTCTCCAGAACCAGAATAAGGGCTGGTTCAATCAAATGTTTTTCATAAATGAAACACATCCAGAATTCCAAATGTGGAGTTCTAAAAGGAAAATTAGTATTCGGGTTCAGTTAGTAGCCTTGGAGGGAAACAGGACATTGATTTATGAAGCTGAGCAAAATTATGACCAGAAGGACCATTAAGAATACGTTGTCAGAGTGAGCTTTGGCTGCTAATGTAGACTATGGTCCTGAAACATTCCAGGGCCTTGGTTTGGCTCATGAGGTCCTAGAGAACACACTCTAGTTAACTTTAGAAAGGTTTAGATTTGGCCTTGGGCTTTGCAATTAACAGAGAGATGTAACACTTAAAGACAAGCAATGTCCCTCTTCTTTTGGACAGATAGGCAAGTTGCCTGGTTTGTGGGGATCTAACGATTTCCTTCCAAACAAGAAGACCATGGGCTGCCTGGGGGAGTGTAAACAAACTTCATTTTTCATTTGAGATTTCCTGGGGGGGTGGGGAGAAGCAAAAAAAAATCTTCTGACTAGATGTGTTGGGAATCCATAGAATAAACTGACAGAAAGGGTCACTTCCCCAAAGAGTCGAGCCTAGTCAGGAGGTAAATGACTGAACAATGAATACATTGTGAGATAAATGATGGAATAATAAGGTGTGGGGAAAGGCTCCTGGAGCTCCAAGGTTGCTTCATTTTTATTCAGATCCCATCTCACCAAGGCAACTCTTGCTTTGCCCATCTCTTAGCAACCGATCTTTACATCTTGGCTTCCTGGTGCTTCCTACACACCATTTTTTTTTTCTCCCATGTCATGTCCTGGTTAATTTTATTCACTTCTTTCTGCCTAGTGTGCCCGGCAATGTTGATAAATTTATGGACTAATATAAATTAATACAACTTCTGAACCTAGTTGGAACCACTACTGAATATACTCTTTAGTCAATAAATACTGTTCCTTAAGTTGTTTTTGTTGTTATTGTTATTGTTGGTTGGTTGGTTGGTTTTGTTTTTCAAGACAGGGGTTCTCTGAGTAGCCCTGACTGTCCTGGCACTTACTTTGTGGACCATGCTGGCCTTGAACTTGAAGATCTGCCTGCTTCTGCCTTCCAACTTCTGGGATCAAAGGTGTGCACCACCACCGCCCAGCCCCTTTCTTTGAGTTGTAAGAGCCTCCTCATCAGTACACTATTCCCTTCAGCAAACACTCTGCTCCTCCCCCATGGGATTTTTCCTATAAGGGTTTCATTAGGTTTCCAGAATATGTAGGGTCTTGGGCAGGTCTGGTCTATATTGTATCTGACTATTCCTGTGAATTAAACAAGAGTGACCAGTCCCTCATCTAAATGCATTTCTGATACTGTTAATTAAGGAGAGAAAATGTACCCCCTATCGACACCCTCTCTGCACTTGCCCATTTACAGCTTTAGTTTTCTGTCTAGACTATTCCAATCACCAAATCCGATTTAGATCATATACTCACTATCTCCTCCAAATGCTAAGTCATTCTTACCTGATGGCCAGTCCTCTCTGAATGGTGATGGAATTGAATCTAACAGGTAAGGCACCCCAGGCTCCAATATCAATTTCTCCCCGAAACATGGGTGGGTTCTTAATCTGACATAATTCACTGAGTTTGAATAATACAACCATTCATATAGTCAACTTCCTCCTCCTCCTCCTCTTCCTCCCTCCTTTCCTAAACTCAAAATAATCAGTGCACTCTATCTTTACTACTTTTAAATACAATGCAACTCTTTCCTCTATCCCTCTTTAATCTTCGTGTTAAGGATGTTAAAACCATTGGACACACATCCTGAGATCTAAGCCAGCCTCCCTCTGAGAGCTGAGAGTGTTCTTTCCCCACAGTGTCAGCTTATAAAACACTAACATAGTCATCCTTCCTAAGTACAGTTAATCATCCCCATCACCACCACCTCCCTATTTAAAAGCCCCACTGAGAGTCAAAATCAAATCTAATCCAGTGTGCAGTACTCTTCACTACATAACTCCAGCTCCAGTTTCCCAGCCTCCTCCCGTATTTCCTCCTAAGACTTTCAACAGCTTCATCTTTAGAGTTCAAGAAAAGGCCACTGAACTGTAACCTTTTAAATATGTCCTCGACCCTGGTCCAAGCTCCACCTCCAGATGTGCTGAAAAAACTCAAACAGCTCGTTGACTCAGACTTGCTCCTTGGCTTCCACTCACACACTTGCGGCTCCTGAGCAGCATACACTAAGGCTGACCTGCAGAAATTGTGTCCCATTCCATTTGAGTCACTGTGCAGCGATTCTTGGAACACTGACATCTTGTGGCCAGAAGAGGAAGTGACATGCAAAACCATCCTCTACATTGTTCCTCTCATAGACACTGAAAACTGGAGTTCCTCACTATTCCCTTGGCCCAGGCCTTAATGATAAGAAATTGTGAAACTTTACTTTTTAGTTCTCTTTATTGTAGAGATCCATTTCCCTTCCTCAGCCATGCTGTTGATCAACATCGAAGGGCTCATTTGTTGAAGCCCTTACTAGATCCAGGCCTCCCATTGGTCCAGAGAAGTCCTTTGACCTGATATTTTAAAGAGTGCTGTGTGCTGTCAACCCTAGGAGACAAGTAACAGGTGTCTACTGTTGACCACAACATGGCCCACAGAGGTCCTCTGCACTATTTACTGGAAGAACGATGAATACATAGACTACAGGCATGGTATCAAGTTCAAAGCTGGAGGAAGATAGATCGTTTCGGAAAGCAGTCATTGGACTGTGAGACGTCACATGCATCTTGAAATTACTTGCTCCTCAACTCACAGTGGGGTCAATCCCATCAGCATCATCAAGATGAAAATATGGTAGATGAGGAAGCAGTCCGCGGAGCCTCAGGTGCCAGCCCCTTGACTTGCCGACTCTAACATGGTCTTTGAGGGTTTAGTGCTCATGAAGAGCAGGACAGAGGCAGGATGTTGCCTGGACAGGCTGTTTAGCACACTGCCTGCACCACCCAGGACTCAAGTCCTGATGTGACGGTTTCCCCTCTCAGGAGCTGAGTGAACCCCTAATGTTCTACCTGGAAGATAACCTTGTGGACATATTTAGCCACACTCTCAAGGATAAAGCAGATAGCCCAGGCCTTTCTGAGGTGGACCTAGCAGACCCTGGAGACTTGGCTTACATCACCATCTTTGGACAGTCTGTGTACAGAATAGAGTGAAGGACATTCCGTGTACAGAATAGAGTGAAGGACATTCCTTTCAACTGGACACACTGATGCAAAGGATACCATATCCTGATAGCTAAGAAGGTGAAACTGCCCAAGGACTGAAGGTCAGATGCTCCTGGCTGGTGCTCCCAGCATCTTGTGTATGACTGAGTAATTGTCAGGAGGATTATGGGATCAGCCCTGCTTCTCCCACCAAGTTTGAAGAGCAACATCTAATCTTAATCTCTGCATTCATTTTCTTGGTATGCCTTAAAGGATAATAATTTTTTTCAAATATCAGCTTATAGAACAATTCTAATATAGAAATGATTTTTCATCTGACAGCATAAAGATTTTTGCTCACATAAAATAAAGCAAATTTATGGAAACATTGGAAATATAATAAATCAAAAATGCATTAGTACGTATTGAACATAGCTTAACCTAAGCTTCCATAAACAGGATGAGAATGTTATATTACACATACACAATTGAGCAAAATCGCAGAACTAAAAGCCTGTTTTGTAATAAAGTATTTAATACCTCATGAGATTTATTGAATACTTATACCCAAAATGGTGGACAAGATAGTGCACCACAAGGCTTGGTCCTTTCTCCTTATGGTTAGGTCTGTGACTGAGGGCTGCAGCTCGCTGCCATTGCCCAGCACTGGGAGAGAGGTTGACCTTGAACTCACAGTCTTACTACCTCCACCTCAAGAGTGTTGGTGTCAGAGGTGTGCCCCACCACACCCAGCTTTAGAATTCTAAGTATTCAGGAAATAACACCAACTGAAAACACCTGCCACTCCACAGCAGGGACATGCTGTGAGAAATCATAGGTGACTTGGTCATTGTAAAGATGTCACAGAATGTGATGAGAGGAGCTGAAATGGCTCCCGGTGTTAATAAGGGACGTGACCTGTGGCATGCTGGCATGCATGCAGTCCACCTTTACCAAAGTCTTGCAGTGTAGTGCCTGACTCTATTTTTCAGGTAGGTTTGGAAAGAAACACGTAAGTACAGAGAGGTGACGTGACCTGTCTAGGGACATGCCAACAGTAGGATGACGCCCATCCCCAAAGAGAATCACCACAAAGCAAATGTCAAACTCATAAATCCCCCCTGTTAGAGCTATCTTGAAAATAAAAGGCAACTTTGTCTTCTGGCTTTCCTTTGACTCTGCGTCTTAGCCATTATTTTACCATGTACATAAGTCTATTTAAAAACAAGTCTGCTCTAAGCATTGATTCCCCCTGATGGAGAACTGGCTGCTTCTAAGTAACACCTGCAACCACCAGAGATGTTTAGGACCAGCTATATACTAAGCTGATGTGGAAGGTCACCAGCCATTCTGCAGTTCGTGTGAATCATGCGATATCATAGAATATGTATGCTTTATAAATATTTTTTTACAGAGTCGATAACTAATTATGAGTTCATGCTTCATAAATGAATCAATATTGGAAATAAGTCTAAGTGGATTCATCATGCAAATGATTAGTTGGCAGCAAAGTTTGAGATTAGCCCTGGGTCTAGGGGGCCTTTGGGCTTTTCTTTCCATTTTAGGACAACAGCAGCTGCTTTGGCTACAGTGGCAACTGTAGCCAAAAGGACTGGAAAATGCCAGAAGGAAACTAAGTCCTGCTTTTTCTCTCCTTCCCCTCAAGTCCGGCACATAGCTGCTCCACTTACTCCGCTGCCTGAGCTCCATTTCCACTTGCGTGCATGTTAACGCATTCATGGCAGGCCCACAAAGTTGAGGACTATCTGCCCTTAATGAGGCACCCCAAATGGGATGCAGTCAGAGTCTGGGGTTCTCATAAAGAGTCCTATACAAAATACACAATTTTTTTGCCTAGGAGTAGTTAAGGCCAAATAAGCAAACCCGCAGGAGAGTACAAAGACAAAGAAATGAAGATATGGTTTCGCTCCCAGAGCCAGGGACAGAGAATCTGTGCAGACGACAGCTCTGAGGACCAAGGCCACTTCCTGGAGAGACCTTTTGAATCCTACATGCCATGATGGGTCTTCACCTGGAATCCCAGGATGCTCTTCTGAAATGCTGATTTTGTACATTTGACCATCAGGCCATCCTGAAGAAAACCCCACCACAACTCCAAGACAAAGGGACAAGTCACTTGGTCCCCTTGGCGGTAGACTCACAAAATATTTTGAAGGGACAAGGCACTTAAAAAATATACAAGATTGTCTTTTTAATACTAACCTCAATGTGAATGTTGAAACTCTCTTTAATCTTCTCAATGACCTCTAAGTTTAGCGAAAACTGGAGGCTGCTGAGACCAGGACGAAGAGTCACTTGCCATTCTCCACCTTCCCTTATTTCCATGCTTCTCACTTGTGCTGACAGTCACCTCTCATCTCCATCCCAGGCAAAGAGCAACGCAGACAAGGCAGACTTGGTCCTCCCCGGATGCTGTCAGCAGCTAATTAACGTCATTTAGGCCGAAGACTTTTCATTGCCTGTCCACAGATGGGGAAGCAATGCCCTGGAAGAGCCTCTCTACATGGCTGTATCAGCTGGTCTGTAAAATAGACTTGAAAACTACAGCTGTGTTTTTCACAGTGGTAATAGCACTGGGTAGGGCTACCATCCTTGTCCTCAGCATACCCACACCCAGAGTCAGGCATCACCTTGCCCACGTTTATGCTGGCATAAACCCAACGCTTTTGCTTGGGAAATATTGCAGATTAATTCAGTCCTGCACAAAGCCTGTGCCAGAGTGGCTTAGGGGTGCTCATCTGGATAGCATTGTTTTTCTAAACCCACCACAAAGGCCCTTCACCCTCACACCTTGAATCCTTCCTGTACATTCCTTTGCCTGCCCAGATAAAGACCCTTTGCCAAGAACTATTATTTTATTTTTAAGATTTTTTTTCAAAACTATGATGTGCAAATTAATGATTTTTCCATGTAAGTACTGTCAAATGCTGGGGGAAATTAATGATTTTTCAAATAATTATATTTGATTTTACCTCACATGCCTGTTACTATTTTGAATACATTGTGTTGGTTTGTTTGCTTGTTAAGTACAGGAGACCAGTCCCAGGGCCTTGCACTTGTTAGGTGTCCACTCTTACAGTGAGCCAAATATGTAACCCCTGTACATACATTTTGATGTTTGACTTGCTTTCTGCCTTTTTTAATGCAGTGTGTGTGTATGTGCTTGTGCTTGTGTGTGTACAGACGTGTGCATGTACAGATATAGGTGTGCAGAGAGCAGAGGACAACCTAAGGTGTCATCTTCAAGAATTTACATTTTTTTTTTGTGACAGGGTCTCTCCTTGGCTTGTAACTTACTAAGTAGGCTAGACTGCCCAGGCAGCCAGAAAAGGAATCCTCCTGTCTCTGCCTCCCCAGTGATGAGTTTACAAGCATGCACCATGCCTGACATTTTTATGTGTGTCTGGAACTCTAAATCAGGTCCCCATGCTTCTGAAAGAAGCACTTTACTGACTGGGCTGTCTCTCAGCCCCACATTCTGCCTTTGAAATGAGATAGGTTAAGCTTAGTCTCTCAGAGTTGTATGTCAGTGATGTCCTTTGGGCCTGCTCAGGTATATGAGGCTACTTCTTGCTGCACAAACCATCTCAGAATGAGTTTTCTAGGCTGGCTCCCTTTTCATTTTAATGTGCTTTATGATTTCTCAGGTCACTTTGATGCTCTTCCTGTGTTCATTCTTAGTCACCCCATCCTTTCACGTGTTCTGGATTAAGTCTCGATTAGCTAAAGTGGGTGATTATTCTATCCTTGCTAGCGTAAGGCGAGACATCTATGAATATCCTCCTTTATGGCTGCCCTGGTAGTTCACGCTTTTACCTCCAAGATGAAGAGGAGTCCACTTTCCTGGTTAGAGAACACAGCTTGGAAATGTGACTTGATGTGGTCTGAAGGCTAACTAACTTGCCCATATCCCAGTGTGGTACCTCAGTGAACAAGAGTCAAAACTATTCTTGAGAAAAATTATGAGGAGCTACGTGGTCCACATTTCAAAAGTTTTATCAGTAATAAAGATCTAGTGCCTTTTATTTATGATTCTGCATCTGCGACCGTAAGGGGAAAGAGTGGTTGCATTTCAGGAGCTAGCAAGCTCTTGAAAATAAATGTATGAGCGAATTAATGAATTTGAGATAATAGGAATAAGTGAAACTGGTAGTCTATGCCTCTTCTAATGAGACTGACATCTGTAATGGTTATTATTCATTGTCAGCGTGACTGGATTTAAAGTCACCATGGAAACACACCTGTAGCTGTGTCTTATGTCAAAGTTTCCAGAAAGGTTTAAGTCGGAGAGAAGACCCACCCTGAACGTGGGCAGACCATCCTATTGGCTGGGGTCCCAGGCTGAGTAAAAGGGAGGAAGCAAGTGAAACATCAGTGTTCATCTTGCTCTCTGCTTCCTGACTACAGAGCCAATGTGAGCAGCTGCCTCAGGGCCTTTTCATATGCCTTCTCCGCCATGATAAACTGTGAGCCAAGGTCAACTCTCCCTTCCTTAGGTTGCCAACAGGCATTTGTTCATAGCAATGAGAAAATTAACTTACACAATAGCCTGAGAAATATCTTGGGTCAGATGAAGCTGTATACAACTCAATATGGCCTCTTGGTTATCATGACTTCATTGGGATTGGAACAAAGTTTTGTTCCCATTCACTATTGCAATATAACTTTTGAATATAAGCTGATGATGATTTCCCTTTTGAATATTCTGGTACAGTTTTGCAGTCAGTGTTATCTTACTTTGAAAGTGTGTAAGAGTTCGTAGTTAACACCATATGGTGAAAATGCTTTGATGATTTGTTTGTTTGTTTGTTTGTTTTTCTATAGTTTAGGGATATTCAGGATGCCCAAGAAGGAAGGAGTGTGTGGATATAATCAAGGGCCCTCGAGGCAGATCACAGAAGGCACATCCCATGTCATCAGGTTCCCAGCTAAACAATCCTAGGCACATCTCCCCTGAGACTTTACCTTCTCGTTAGCCAAAGAGGAAAACAGTGGCTGTTTCTCCAAAGCCCTCTGAACTTGTGAGAAACAAGCAAAGTCTTAGAACCAGGCCAGGCAAATGCTAAAATCTCAGTACCTGACAGTCATTGTTGTTTTCATCACCACCATCTATTTCCACCTGAAAATAGATATATTTCTCATATTGCCAGTGATTTGGGTAGTTTAAGTTGCTTCTGGGCTCTCCACCCAACAAGTCAGTGGAGAAGATGGAGAGGAAGGCCGAGAACAAAGACATCACCAAAGGGATGATAAACAGTTAAGTATTTTTTGTAGGAATCTAGCTTTATTAAAGTAGATAAAGAGTTGTGTTTCCATAGGACCAGTAAATGTAGTTCTTGACTTTTGGGGAAAGATCACAGATATGCAACATTCAATTATAGATGATGGGTTGATCGGACAGATCATCATGGAAAGAAGATTGGTCAGAAGTTCAAATACGGTTTCCATGAACACACAGGAGAGAAGGCTAGAGAAAGAAGGTGGAAAGGACACCACCTGTCGTAGATGCATCTTGATCAAGCCTCTGTCATGTCAGCAGCACCGAATGCAGAAACAAGCAGTATTGAAGCCCATATCCGTTACTTTTCTGTTGCTGTGGTAAAAACACCATGACTAAAAGCAACTATAGAAGGATGGGTTTTGGTTTACATGACAGAGGGATGGCATCCATCATGGTGGGGGTGCATGGCTGCAGCCAGGCACGGAGGCAAGAACAGAACGCCAAGAGCTACATCGTGAACCACAAAGCAGAGTCCAGGACCTGGACGTGGTGTGAGGGTTTTCATCTCAAAGCCTGCCCCTAGTGACACACTTCTTCCAGCAAAACGATACCACCTAAGCCTCCCCTAAATAGTGCCACCACCTGGGGACTAAGTGTTCAAACGCTGGAGACTATGGGGGACACTTTCATTCAAACCACCACTCCCAAATATTTGCATGCCCAAAAGCACAGGAGCTCTGTAAGAAGAACCCAGAAAGGATAGCTTCATAGTGCATCCTGTAGCATGCCTGACTAGAACATCAGCCACAGCAGAGAACGGAGACTTCTTAGGGCTCCCGCAGAGTATAGGAGAGCATCTAGGTGTGTGTGTGAAAGTGAAGTTCCATCATCCCCCCAATAATCTTCTTATGGGAATTCAAATCCTCGTCTGACTGCACTTCAAGTCAGAATGATTGAGTTTTGTTGACTAGCAAAGGGATTTTAGGTCAGTTGTTGTTTATATTTTTGGTGGGCTGAAACAAAGCTTGAGAACTAAGTTGGTTTGTGTAAAAAGAAGTTGCTGCCTTAGTCTTGTGAAGGTTAGCATTACTAACTGATTCCAGGAAGGTGGCCTCTGCTTTCTTCACTCTGCTCTGGATTGCTGAGTTTCGGATTAAATTGTAGAGGCACAGTTCCAGGCCTGCACCTTTGGGTCTCTCTGAGAGCTCTGTGCATCTGGCTTTGCCCCTCAGGGTCCATTCCTTGTATGTTGTAGCCACACGGAGGAGCTGTTTTAAATCTCTACTGAAACTATGGAGAAACTCAAGCTTGATCCTAGTTTCAAACGTTTCCCTTGGGCAGAACCATGGGGTCTCAATTCCTGAAGCCTTCAGTGTGCATCCTGCCTGCAGGCCCTGAGGTCCTATTAATGCGGCAGCATCTTATGAGCCACCGAGATGCTCAGAGCCCTTTCTTTTAGCTATTTCTGGTGTGGCATACTGTGTCAAAGTTTATGGAAGCCTCTCTAATTAACACTGCTCGAGATAGCATCTACTCAAATTAAAAAGCCTTGGGGAGTCACATGGGAAAACCTTTTTTGAAGAAAATATTTTCAGTTGCATGAAGAATTATCAATTTAGAACTGGTTTTCTCCTCCTCTTCCTCCTCCTCCTCCTCCTCCTCCTCTTCCTCCTCCTCCTCCTCCTCCTCCTCCTCCTCCTCCTATTTAGTTATTTGGGAGATGGCATCCCACAGTGGATATGAAGGTCAGGGGACAACTTGCAGGAGGTGATTCTCTCCTTTCACCACGTTGAGTGCCTGTGACCAAATTCAGGTTGTCAGCTTTGGCAGCAAGCACCCTTACCCATCTTGTCAGCTCTAGAACTCATTTTCAATGATATAGGATCCATTTTCTCTAAGTGTGGGTGTAGTTGTGAAAGCCCTGGAATCAAAATGAGAAACTGTAGAAGTTTCTTGGTCGGTGATCTATAGAATCAACTGGTTTATCATTGTAGCATCCGTGGTCAAATGAGCAATGCTACCAAGAATGGGCGTCCACAACAGCAAAGTTATGGAATCAGCCCAGGTGCCTGCCAACAGATGAATAAAGACAATGTGATACATGTCTACAGTATGGAGTATCTGCAGGAAATGGATGGAACTAGAAGGCATTATGTAGAATAAAATGAACTTGATTAAGAAACATGGGTATTGCATGCTGTCTCTCATATATGGAATCTAAGTGGTGAGGGGAGAGAGCAAATGTAAAATGAATGCAAAAGGAAGCCTATTGGGGATATGGGAGAGGAGTTGAAAAAAGAGTAGTTTGTGGAGGGAATATGGTCAGAGTATATGATATTAATGTATGGGCATGTCATAATGAAACTCCTCATTTGTATAATGAAAATATACTACTAAAAATACTAAGCATCCATTTTGGACAGGAACACATTGGTTCTCCTGGGTTCCTGAAGACATTGAGAATCCTTATATAGTTCAGCCATAGAATGTTTGCCAAATGTGTTAGGGGTCTTTGGTCCTATCCGCAGCAACACTCACATACACATGAAACATGTTCACAGAGAGAGAGAGAGAGAGAGAGAGAGAGAGAGAGAGAGAGAGCCTGTGGTCTGGTCTCAGGCACCCCCAGAAGGGCTGAGCCATGAGACTTTGCCCTCCTTTCCCATTCTCTACCCTCCCCCCCTCCCCGTGATGGCAGTTGCCACAGCCTGGGTGTCTTTCCATCCTGTGACCTCTGAGTGCCCAGTACACACAAATCCAGCATAGGGAAGAGACTACAGGGTGATGACCCTGTTGTTCCAAATCCTGGTGCTCTCAGTATGGCAGCTGGTGTGTGACAGTAGTCCTGGAGAGATGGGGACAAACACCCACTCACTCCAGACAGGAAAGAGGCACCAGGAAGAAAATGTGACTTAGAAACTCCCCTTCGTAGATGTACTAGTCAAGGTTCTCTAGAGTTACAGGACTTATAGAATGAATACATATGAATATATATATATATATATATATATATATATATATAATTTATTGGCATGACTTACAGGCTGCAGTCCAACAATGGCTACCTGTGAATGGAAAGTCCAAGAATCTAGCAGTTGCTCAGTCCCACAAGGCTGAGTATCTTAGCTGGTCTTCTGAACATGCTGGAATAGGGAAGAAGTAGGTTCCGACGCCAGTGAAGGAACAGATGTGCTGACAAGGTGAGGGCAAGCAGGTGGAGAAGAAGGAAGCCTTCCTTCTTCCGTTGTCCTTATACAGGCTTCCAGCAGAAGGTGTGGCCCAGATTAAAGGTCTGCCTTCCCACCTCAAGATCTGGAATTAAGGGTGTGTCTTCCAGCCTCAAGATCCAGATCACAGGTGTGCCCCTCATTCCTGGATCGTGGTTCATTCCAGATATTGTCAAGCAGACAACCAGGAATAGCCATCACCATGGTAGAGAGCTCAGCCCTCCTCAATGCTGCTCTGGAGAGCACCACAGGACAAACCTGGGCTGAGAAGATCAGCGAGGGAGCACTAAGAAGGTGGGTGGTATGTGTGACTGAGGAACGGATTTTTAATTTCACTTAATTTTAATTTGGTCTTATGTGGCAGTATGATATATTTTTTTAAATGTGCCCTAGCATTCTTCTGCTTTCCAGACATATAACTCCTAAAACCCCTGGGACCTGGGAGGATGAAGCGATTTGTATGTTAATGAGCTGACTCTGTTGGTGACTCCTGGATAGCCTAAAGATGGAAGCTTGTTGCTGGGGAAACCAATCACAGGATTTAAGGATTGGCACTTCCAGCTCCATACCTCTGCCCTACCTCGGGAAGCAAAGACTGCCTGAGGTTGACTTTGATGCAATCAGCATTTCATGAAACCTCCATAAAAACCCTAAAGGCCACAATTCAGAGACTTCCAGGCTGATGAGATGTGCAGATTTAGGGGACACAGGATGAGCCTAGTGAGGTCCTAGAAGACTTACATCCCTTCCCATCCTTTCCTCACACCGTGGCTACCAGGGTTTGTCCCCTTTGTAATAACCTGACATTATGGTCAGTAGACCATTTTCCAGAGCTCTGCTTGATGCTCTGGTAAAGGAGCAAACAGGAGAGGAGTCTGGGGCCCTCCTCTGTGCAGCCATGTCAGACGGAAACTGTGGCTCACCTGAGACCTTCTCTCAGTTAGCATCTGAAGCATCTGAGGTGGTCTGAGGGACTGGGCACATAACCCGTGAGACAGGAGACTGTTGCCAGGTAAATAATGGCAGGATTGAGTTGAGTTGTAATCCCCTCTGTCAGTGCCTGCACTGTTTGCTTGTGTGTGTGTGTGTGTGTGTGTGTGTGTGTGTGTGGTGGGGGGATCCATACTTTTTGGTGACATCAGAACACATGAGCAGAAAAAAGAAAAGAATGTTGCAAGATTTTGTTGTTGTTGTTTTCCTGAAAACTACTTAGGGCAGCCTGGGTGCAGAGGAATTCCAAGCTTTGCTTGTGTTAATGTTGGGGTTTTAGAAAGGGCGAGTTCCAAGGGAATGGGAAAAGAGATGCCAGAGCATAGACAGAGGAGACAGCCCCAGCATTTGACCTGGTTGCTGACCCTGTTTGGAACCTCCGAGGTCCCAGAGGCCAGCCAGCAACTGGGAGAATGGAACTAGACTAGGACACCTCTCCTCCCTCCCTTCCAGGCCCTGGAGAATTCTGTTCTACCCTTTGTGTAACTGGCCTTCCTCCCTTCCTCCAGCCAGCTTTCTGATCTGGAGAAGTGTTGGTTGCTAGGAGACTGAATTGCCTTTTCAAGTAGAGTACTTTAGACAGAAACAATTCGTGTGATTTTCTTCCTTAGTAAAACGAAAATTGGTGAAACGTTTGCGGCAGCGCGCTGTTTTGTATGTCACGCTTTTGTACTTCTCTGTGTATTTGTTTTCGCAATCACAGATCCTTTCATTTGCTTTTCCCACTGCTTCACACTGCAGAGAAGACAACAAAAACTGACTGCTCTTTCGGCTGTCTTTAAGAAAGAAAAACATTCCCAGGCTTGTTCCCAGGCATGGTGAGGTGATATTTTGCCTGCTCCGCTCCCAAGGGAGCTAAGAGTGAGAAGCAAAAATGCCATTTCAATGGAATTGGAAAATCACAAAGTGACACCCATTAAAACGTATTAGCTTTGCGTGCAGTGGCTTGTTGCTTTATGCAACTGTTTCTTACACTGATTTTCTCAAGTTTATAAAATCGTGCAGTCTGAACAGATCATTTAATGAGGGAAGAAGCCACACTCAGACAAAGAATAAGTTGCTGACTTCCAAACACAGGTTCTGTTACACCATAGGAGAGCAGGCAGCTTAATCAGGACCCCTTTAAACGTTCAAGCAGGCTCTCCTAAGGAGAAGTGGGAATGTCAAGTGCAAATAACGGTAGCTGTGTCGAAATGAGATCTCCCTTATAGTCATTAAATGCCATGTCTTGTGTATAGTAAATGTTCATTAAAAACAAATATTAATAATGATGATGGCAGTAGCTTTGCCAATAAGTTTCTTTTCTCCCAAATCCCATAATGTTGGCTTTAAAGTCAAGTTGTAGGTTGTTGGGTTTTTTTTTTATACTCCGAGAATGGTACATTGTTTCTGAAGGTTGGAAGTGTTGACAGTCCAAAGCTCCGGGACTTACTTCCTTTAAACATTTGAGCAGTAGGAGAGTCTCCAAAAGAGGAGGGGACATTTCCTCCTCTCCCACTTCCCCACTATCTCAGAAATCTGTCTCCTTTGTGTTCCATTTCTTATAACATCTTTGTTTCATCTGAGAACTAAGCTAAGTGCTTGGGGTGGGGGAGCAGAGAAGAGGCCCTGGTTCGGGCTTGCATGGGAACGATGAAAGGGATCGGTTCAAAGGCATCCGAGCCACCAGCCTTCAGCTTGAAAGTGGCCACAAGTCCCATTTAAACTCTCTCATCCTCCTCTAATTAGACTTGCTGTTCCTTAAGCTGCAGCATTCAAAAGAGCACGCTGCTTTGTTTTTGCTGTAGTTTAATGCTCTTCTCTTTTAATTAACGGCAAGAATTCAATTCTCCAGCTCCGTGGCAGGGTGCCTGTGATCCTGGAAGCTGTAGCTACAGACTGAGACCTGGAAAGCTGAAGGGAAAATTATTTCGAGATCATCAAGATGGAGAGTACATTAGGAGTAAGCAGTAGTCTTAGGACCCAAGTTACATTGCTCTATACAATAGCTCTTAAAAAAAAATACTGTGTGCATGCAGGTGCCCAGAGGCCCCAGACTCCTCCTGGAGCTAGAGTTCGAGGCAGTGGTGAGTCACCTGACTTGGATGCCTGGAACAGAAGTCGGGTCCTCTCCAAGAGCAGCAGCAAGTACTCGTCACCACTGAGCCATTCCTTCAGGCCCTCCATAACCTCCTAAGGAAGTCTCATTTCCACCAGTGAATGTTCACACTCGTTGAAGAGGAATTACATTCTAAATGGGATTGATCTCCACTCATCCGTTTGTAGAACTGGCCTCAGTCTGATCCTCTGAGCCAGGGGATGTTTGTGCTCATCTCAGCCTCTGCTCTCCTCTGCCCATCCTGCAGGAATCACAGCCCTCCCCATGCTTGTCCAAGGAGATAGGTTAGGTGGAGCTCTGCCTGATCCTCACTGCTCCTGCCCCTTTCTCCCTTTACTCACCTCCTGTAACCCTGGAAAGAACAGCCTAAAGCTAAGGCCTCAATTCCTGGGAATTGTAAATGTTTACAGAGGGAATTCAGGCTTCCAGGAGAGTTGTTTGGTTGGTTTATTTTCTTCTGCATAAAGGAAGATTGAGAAGGATGGAGAAAGAGTAGTCAGGCTGGCTCAGGTTTCCCCAGTGTTTTCTGACTGGCCCAGGACTCTCACTCAAGTGTCAGAATGTGCTTTAGAAATTCTTCCTTCCTGGGTTCCAGATCATCGGGCCAGTATGCCTTGATTCACCACACAGTGTCTAGTCAATGAATAATTACTGTCTAGTGATTTGTGAATCCTGGACTGCCAAGGTGATAAGAATCCAGGGGTGTTGTTTGAACAAATGAGTTTTCCTTGAAAAGCCTCTTTAGCCTTTAGAATTCTTAAATCACTCTGGCTCATATCATAGATGAGTCTCTGTCTCTGTCTGTCTGTCTCTCTCTCTTGAGGACAACACTGACCAAGCTGGTAATGAAAGAAGCAAAGGAGGAGAACCACACAGGGTGCTGCCTGAATCCAGCATCTTCTGCCTCTGACATCCTGGCTCCTTTGTTGTCAACATCAGTACCAAATCCCAATTCACCAAACCCTTCCAGGAATCCAAAGGATTAAAACCAAGACAACTGAGGTTTAATGAATAATCAGACAAAGTAATTAAACATGGATGAAGGAGAAACTAGTAATGTTCACATAGCTCAAGAGCAACTCAACTGGTAAATAACTCGGGTTATATTTAGATAAAAATCTTATAAAGAATACTTCATGTTGTCAGCTGCTATCTGAAATCCCTTATAATAGAAAAAAAAAAAAGAATACTTAGTGTGATGGAATGCCTGCATCTCTTTTGAATGTCTAATATTTTGAAAGGAAAAGAAGTCTTTATAAATTTCAACTCTTGCTAAAGGGCATTGTCCCAGAAGGAAGCTGTCATTACAAAGTCAGCTTCTAAATGCTGGACATACTAATCTGTTCTTCTGGACGCAGTCCGATGTTCATTATTAGCATGCCTGCTAGGTCTCTATGACTAGATAATCATGTTACTAAATTAAAATAGTTGTGTGTTTATGTATGTGCAGTATTCACATGCATGTCCACATACACACCTCTGCTGACATTATATGATTATATAACAAAGAACCCATGAATGCTAATTCCCCTGAGGCCAACCCACATAACAATTTCAGTTTGTTTTCAAGATAACAGGAAGGCTGAAATTAAGGCTGACTCGAGAGTGCTAGTGATTCACACAGGTGCTCTTCCTGGCCATTCATGGCTTCACGCTTAAGCGCTTTAATTTTAATAGTTTGCTCAAGTCTGAGCCCCACTTACAGAATGTATGTCTCATTCACGCCATTTCGTGCTTGGCTTGTCTACACACCTGGAAAGGTTTTTTTAAGCCTTCATTTGCATTCAGAATTTTTTTTGGAGGCCTCAGATGGGAAATAATGGATAATTGATGGAAGAGCAGAACAAAGCACCCTCTCACAGCACTGAGGACAATCAAGATCAATAGAAATGAATGTGTTTCCTAAGCCTCAGCTGTCTTTGGGATCAAGATTTCATGACTTATCTCTGTGTGCGTAGAAATTAAAACTCAAAAGCCAAATATTACCTTTTGGCATTTAAAAATGTACAATTGTTAAAATATCTACCAATGCATCTATCTACTCTCAGGTAGAGTTCGGTGCCACTTGATGAGCTAACCTTGGCAGAATAACATCAAATATTGTTTTAATGGACATTAGTGATATCTCCAGAGTGAAGGTGTCTGAGAAGAACCAACGCTTGGGACAATGAAGAAAAATGCTCGTAAGAAACAAAAACGGAAGGGTCTTTTTCTTGGATTTAGTGCACATACTTTCTGAGAAACTGATAAATTTCATGATAGTGTGGTTGCTAGGATACTCCTGAAAATCTATTAAAGTAAGCCCTTTCCTTTAAAGGTTTAGGCAGGGTCTCCATTATTTCAAAATAGCTTTGAAAATCATGATATGTGTTCAAGTGGGCTTCATCTAAGTGAATAAAACAGGTGAATGAATGGCCCTTATGAGGAAAGAAAAGCTTACCAAAGCCCTAAAAATTAATCCAATTCTCTCCTAATGAAATATCTTAAGGTAGATTTGTGAATGAGATTCAGATTCTCAGTCCCCAAAAGTAAAAGTGTGAATTAAAGTTAAACTCTGCAGGGCCAGTGAGATGGCTCAGTGGGCAAAGGTCCTTGCCGCCAAAGCTGATGACCTGAGTTCAAAGCCTGAGACATACCTGATGGAAGGGGAAAACCAACTCCCTGAAGGGGTCCGCTGACCTCCACACTGCTGCCATCTTTGCACGTGTGACGCGGTGCACATGTCCGTGCTCGAGCCATATGTAAAATGTAATTTTAAAGGGCTTTGTAGAAAGCCAGAAAGGGAATTTAGATGTCCCATGGGAGGTCTCAATTACTAAAGACAAAGGTATCATGGGATCATCACCATCCTGCAGGGAAGAAATTCTTAGCGGGATCCTGGCTGCCTGGACTAAACCAACTCTAGCAAGATGGGAAGTCTTCATAGACCATGAGTGTTATCCACAGCTGGGCTCATAATTTACCACAACCCAAGAAGAAGAGATGATGACATTGATTCCCAGGTCTTTCCCCTGCTTGCTGACCTTTCAAACATAAATTGTACCTGTCTAACATTTAAATTTTGTTTCCTGACAAATAGCCACTTGAGGAAGAAGAGAAAGGGAGGGAGGGACTAGAGGCACAAGAAGAAAGTGGAAAGAAGCCCTTGCAAGCCAGACCCTCCTTTGGGATGAACTGATTAAGCCAAAGGAAGTTAGATTTCCATACTGCATCTGAGTCTTTGATGGAGGAAAGGAAATGTGGATGCTGCACAGGTGGGAGCTGGTGGAGTGTTATGGCCCAGAAACCCGAGCCACCTGGATCTGCTACAAAGCTATGTACCCACTGGACCAGGAGTATGTCAAGACCCTGCTCTGCTCTATAGCTCTCCCCAGAACTAGAACTAATGGGTACCTGTTTTGTCCAGCAAGACGACCAAGTCCAGTCCTGTTTGCCTCAAGAAATCTACATTTACTTTATTTATTTTACTTATTGAGCTAAGGTCTCATGTATCCCAGACAGACTGGTTTCAAATTTGCTATGTAGTCAAAACTAACCTTGAATTTCCAATCCTTCTGCCTCTATGGCTGGGATTATAGGTATTCATCACCACATTCAGATTATTCAGTGCTCAGGATCAAATGCAGGACTTAATGCATGCTGGGTAAGGACCCTACCAACCCTGCTACATCCCCAGCCTACGGAGTCTGCTTTTGCCCATGAGTGTCATAGAGAGGCAGCTTCCTCCCAGCATCATCCTCCTGGAGCAGAGACTGCTGCTGTGACCCACAGAACAAGATAGCCCCATGGTCATGTGACAGTACTGCGATGTTGAAGTAGAACAAGGTAGAAGAGATCAATTATTAGATAATGATTTAATGATTTATTTAGTGGTTTAAAGCACTGCTCACTCTCCCTATTTGCCAAGCATGACTTTGCTTGCTTCCTGGAACAGAATGACCCAGAGGAATAGCTGAAACAATGAGTCTTTGCCCTTAACAAGCTGCTGACTGCCATGCAGACTTCTGTAAAATCTGCTTGCGTGCCTGCCCCACCTTGTGGTTTTAGAGTATAAAATGAGAATTCGAACTGGACCTGGGATGGAAGCCTTTTAGGAGCTATCCTGGCTTTGGTCCACCAGTGACATCTCTTTTCTTGTACTCTCAGTGGTGAGAGAATACTTATTCCAACAAAATTCCCACAACGACATCTATCGAGAAAAAGTGGTCATAGTAATGTCACTGTTAACACCCCCTACCCATTATAAGGAGATAAGGGACAGTTCTTAAATCTGCCTCTAAGGTTCCAGCCATGCACTCCCTCCTGTCCCCAGCTGTATGGGGGTCCTGTAGGGGTGCTAGGATATGTAGGGAGTGGGAAGTAGACTAGAGGTAGGGCTTCAACAGGCTTTGTGAGTCAACCCCGATTCTGTGGTGAAACATTTAGTTATACAGCTGTTTCGGTATCATCCAGGATCCTTATAAGTAACGCCCACAAGGACAGAGTCATTTCTTCGGTCAGTCATTGCTTTATCTGGGGAGAATACACATTTCTTTTCATCTTCCTGGGAGAAGGGCCTCAATAAATATCTTCTATCCTATGGCTCAAGCTTGGGGGCAGGAGATGAATCAATGGCTGAAGGTATGTATATTTGTCTTTGTACCATTAATTGTGGTGGTATGTTCCCCAAAATATTGTGCACCCTAATAAACTTATCTGGGGTCAGAGAACAGAACAGCCACTAGATACAGAGGCTAGAAAATGGTGGCACTCACGTCTTTAATCCTAGCATTCCAGAGGCAGAAATCCATCTGGATCTCTGTGAGTTCAAGGCCACATTGGAAACAGCCAGATGTGGTGACACACACCTTTAATCCCAGAAAGTGAGCCTTTAATCCCAGGAAGTGAGGGCAGAAAGCAGAAAGGTATATAAGGCGTGAAAACCGGGAACTAGAGCTGGTTAAGCTTCAGGCTTTCGAGAAGCAGTTCAGCTGAGATTCATTTGGATAAGGACTCAGAGGCTTCCAGTCTGAGGAAACAGGATCAGCTGAGGAACTGGCAAAGTGAGGAAGTTGTGGCTTGTTCTGCTTCTCTGATCTTCCAGCATTCACCCCAACACCTGGCTCTGAGTTTGTTTATATTAAGACCTTTTAAGATTCATGCTACAGTTAATCTTACTGCATTGGTCATATTTCTGTTACTATAACAAATACCCGTCAGTTTACAGGAGGAAAAGCTTGTTTGGGGTCCCAGTTACAGAGGTTTCGGTTGGTCTCACCACTTTTGGGCTACAGCAGACAGTAAATCGTAGTGGGAATCCAGGGTGAGTGGAGCACATTCATTTCACGATAGTCAGAAGGGAAGCGAGACAAGTGAGGAGAGAGAGTCCAAGTTTCCTCTTCCCTTTCTTTTACCATACTCTACTTCATAGAGAACACCGCCTCCAGCACATGGGCCTTTGGGGGACACTTAGGATCTACATTACAGTATTTATAGTGAAATGCTTAATATGTTAGTAGTAAAAAATGTAGACTCATAGATTGATTGATTGCTTGATCTGGACTTTTGAGACTGGAACTCAGTGCACAAACCAGGATGGCCTTGAACTTGTAGCAGTTCCCCTGTTTTTATCCCCCAACTGCTTGGATACCAGGAATGTACCCACCATGTCTGTCCAATCCACAAGAGTCAAACTAATCTGTTACATTCAATTATTGTCCTTTTAAATCATGTCTCATTTGAAAGATATTTTAACAGAGAGTTCTTAAAGGAATATCTTACACTGTTTGTCCCTCAATCCAGGGAAATGATAGGGAAATACTTAAGCACCTACCCTTCTTTATACATATTTGTCAATGATGGCATTTTATTGTAAAAATGGATTACATCTTGGTAATGAATAATTTTAAAACAATTTAAATGTGAAAGTTCTTCTGTGTCCTGATTATTCATAGGTAGGAAGTTGTGGATTTCACAACCAAATGACAATATATGCACCCAAGGTCAAGTTTATAACTCAACATAAATGTACAATTGTGATCAAGTCTTCAGATATTTTTCTGTGGGCATGGGCTTTTTACCAGTGTCTTATATTACGTACTTGATCAAATAAATTCTCACCAACAAGAATGGACTGATTCATAGAAAGGTCTGTCTACATTTGCATATTATAATAAAAGCTTGATTAAATAAGCCAGCAAAACCAATAATACTGCAAAGCAATAAAACTTAAAACTAGTTCTTTGTCACATTTGAAAATCAAGTTTTTTTTTTTACAAACTATGATTCCTCTACACAATAGTAACTGTAATAGCAGTGATAATGTATGTTAGATGGTAGCCCAAACCTGTTTCCCATAAATGATTTTTCAAAATTTAGCTCCAAAGACTGTAACCAGCCAGCTCATGAGTTCTCAACATGGTTCTCCCCCAAAAGCTGCATCATAGTGCCCCGAGACCTCCCAATTTGACCCTAAAACAAAAAGAGCTGCTTTAACAAAGGCCTGGAGATATGTTATTCTTCTAGTGTCTAGAACCACTATGGGCCCTAGAGAGAGGGGAGCAGGAACAAACTCCATGCATATTTTTAGGCAATTATGAAAGACAAAATCAGTGGTGGAAAAACCCTGGCTAAATATGGATGGCACCATTTCAGGGGCTGGGAGAAAGACAGCTGAGAGAGAGCATCCTGCCTATGGATGCTAAATGTAGAGTAAGCTGTCACTGCCGCATGGGGAGTGGAGGCACTGGGGTCTGAAAACCCCCATCATCAGCCGGTGAAGACCGCTGACCCATAAGTGACAAGTATGTTTATCCCCAGGCACTCCCTCAACTCAAGATCCGGTTACATCCAACAGCTCTGTGTTCAAACGCTTAAGATATTTTTACTACTGACACTCAGGCTCTCTTCACTTTTTAAGATTCCTTTAATTTACTTTAATTCAAGTAAAGAAGTCCGCAAGGGTAGAAGACAAATTCATTTGGTAATATTTCCCCCCTTCAGAGCTGAATTCTTCAGTATACAGACACTATGGAAATCATACTCTTGGGGGACGGGGGGCTGGAGAGATGGCTCAGTGGTTAAGAACACACACTGCTCTTCCAGAGGACCCGGTTCAATTCCCAGCACCCACATGGCCGCTCACAACTGTCTATAATTCCACTTGCAAGGGATCTAACACCCTCACACAGATATATATGCAGACAAAATACCAATGCACATGAAATAAAAATAATTTTAAAAAAAGAAATCATACTTTCAATTTTCTGTCATTATGGGAGCTTCAAGCCATAAGCTATAACCACAAAGGGCAGTAGAGGTTGCTGTGGATCAGATAAGATCAGGCAAAGGTCACTGGGAAACTGGGCGACAAGATGCTGAGAGTCGCTCTCACCTTCAGATTCAGCTTGATCTTATCACGTGTCTTTGGAGTTTGCTGCTAACTGTTGATTACATTTGAAATTCATCAAAGTTTAAACTAACCTATTAAAATTATTTCCATCACCCCCTATGTTGTAGCATTTAATGATCTGCTCAATAATTTACCTTCATTATAATTTTTTAGACCCAAATCAGAACACTGGGAAGTAATTCTCCCAATTTCTCAATGATTGGAATTTCTGATTTTAGTGCTCTGACAGAGGTTATTAAGCACCTACTATGTGTCAAACACTGTGTACAGAATGTACTCATGAATGGTGTAGCCCTGCTTCTGTGCAGAACATATTTACTGAGGTTAATTTTGATGGGCTTTAGAACAGCCATTAAAACACACCTCTAGACATGTTATGAAGGCGTTTCCAGAAAGGTTAAGTGTTTAGGAAAACTACTCTGAATGTGGGTGGCACCATGCCATGGGCTGGTGTCACAGACTAAATATAGAGGAGAATGGAATCTGAGCTGCCATATGCATCTCTCTCTCTGCTGCTTGGCCTTGGATGCATTGTGAAGAGCCGCCGCCTGCTCCTCACATGTCTCCATGTCTTTCCTACCCTGATGGATTGGATCCCTCTAACTTTCCTCCCTTAGGTTGATTCCTGTTAGGCATCTGATCACAGCAACAAGAAAAAAAAAGTAACTAATGCATCAGGAAATAGACAATGGAAAATAAATCTGTAAAATAAAAGTGACATGTGAGGACAGGGAGTATGTCTCAGAGTGCTTTCCTAGCATGCACAGAGCTCTGGATCAACCCTAAGGTCTCATAAAACAGGACATCTGTAATTCTAGCACTTGGGAAGAAGGGGCAAGAGGACCGTAAGTTCCAGGTCATCTTTAACTATGTAACAAGTTAGCCTGGGCCTCTCTCTCTCTCTCTCTCTCTCTCTCTCTCTCTCTCTCTCTCTCTCTCTCTCTCTCTTACACACACACACACACACACACACACACACACACACACACACACACAGAGTGATCCATGAGGAAAAAAAAGTCAAGCAGAGCTAAGGAATAGTTTGGGTGAAGGGAGCAGGCAAAAGCATCTTGGCCTGCATACTGCCATTTTGACTTCAGACTCCATTTTACTTGTAGGGTGAAATAAAGTTCAGGTTCCCAAGCCCTAGGGGAGCTGAGAACTTTCCAATGGCTGAGCAACCTCCTCCCTAAGCCATAGAAATAGTCATTATTCATCTTTCCTTCTTTAGAAACATTATGGTTGTTCTTAACCACTGAAAGAACAAATGAATCTAATTGGTTGGACTGAAAGACTTACATTGTGTATTGATTGACAATAATGGAATACACAGGAAGTCCCTAATCTCTAAATCCTGATTGGTGAAAATTGGTGACTTGGCAACAAATGTTTGTGAATTTTATGCTTACAAACCCCACTTTTGCCCCTGTTCGGGGCTGTCAGGAGAAACAGGGCTCCTGAGGCCTTGGCCTGCAGCCCTGCTCCATCAGTGACCTGAGTACGTGGTGAATTATTAAAATCTTTGGAACCCATAAGTGTTGTCTCTCTCCTTCCTCGTGGTGGCCAAGGGGCTGGGTGTCACCCTGGGGTCTTAAGTGTTTGGAATGGAAAGATTCTGATTTTAAATCAGGTGAAGAGTGTGTTTTCTGTCATTCCTTCATCCAAGAAAGAGGAATTTGGAGTTCCAAGTTTTACTAAATTAAGCCCAAATAGGCAGTTCTTACCAATATTTTTATTTGATTAATTAAAATCATTAGATAATCAAGTTCCAGTATACCTTTCAAAACAGATTTGTTCATAAATATTACAGAATTGTAAAGGAACCTAAATGCGCTGCTTGGTCACACTTCATGAAATAATCTAAGGTCAGCTGTACTGAGGGACAATTGATAAACAAAGTGTGTATATTAAAAGCATATGGGGTTTAGTGCATACACTGTGAAAATATCAACCTAATTACTATTTCTAACACCTGGGGAAAACGTTGTTCTTTTAATGTCCGTTTTATGTATATGGGTATTTTTTGCCTGCCTATGTCCACACACCAAGTGCACGAAGAGGCCAGAAGAGGGCATCATATCCCCTGGAACTGGAATTACAAAAGGTTGTGAGCTGCCATGTGGGTGCAGGGAATTGAACCCAGCTCCTCTGGAAAAGGAGCTGATGCTCTTAATCGCTGAGCCATCTCTCCAGCTTTATAGTCACTATTTGTACAGTGAGACTTCCTAAGATCTGTTCTCTTGGGTGACTTCAAGTGCACAGTACATTATTAGCAGCTAGTTGCATTCACAATGTGAGTACCCACTGCTCCACAACTTTCTCATCTTACAGCTGCGAGTTCACACCTTGGGCCAGCACCTCCCCAGTTCCCTCTCAGAGGCCTTTCCAAGGACTTCTGGACACTTGTGTACATGCCTATTGCCTAAACTGAAAGAGGTAATTTCATACTTGGCAACCAACTGCACACCCAGAAATTGCTCAGCGTTTGACATTTCTACAAACAGACCCGAGAACATAAAGGAAAGAACAAAGTCAAGGGAGAAGGAGAAAGCTTGGCATTCTGTTAGATGGAACGCATCCATACATTTGAAAACAATTATTGAAGGTCCAACGGATTTTTTTTTTTTTTTTTTTTATCAAGACCGGAAGTTGAGATTGCTTCCCAGGGAGTGGAAGGATGTTTTAGTGGTTAAGGGCTCATACAGCTCTTGCAGAGACCATAGTTTGGTCCTGAACTGTAGCTCCAGCCAACTGTAGCTCTAGCCCCAGGGGGATCTGACACCTCTGGCCTCCTCTGGAATTTGCACTCACACAAACCCACACACAGATGTACACACATAACATATCATTTAAAAACAAAAACAAAAACAAACATTACTTCCCAGAGCAACTAACCGCGTGGGCTGAAAATGACAATGTAGAAGGAAAGGGAAAGGCTGAACTCTTACTGTCCCTTCTCTTTCAGTTTGTCCTGGCCACCGGCAACCCAGCACCTCCACGTCAGCTGAACGTTTATCCAGAAATGTAATGTGGGTTGGGAGAGCAGCGCAGCTGTAAAGTACTTGCTTAGCATCCCGAACTTTTGGAGTAGAAACAATTGAGTTAGTTTGGTACATTTCCCACTGTTCTGCTAAGCACAAAAATGCATAGGCACATATAAACTATGGGATACAAATGTAAGTTTGGTGAGTTTGCATATGAATTAAGTGCTTATATTTGCATCTAAATGAACACTGCATGATGTAAAGATAAACGTTAAGATTCATGCTAATATTTTTTTTTTTTTATTTTGAATGCGAAATAGTACACCCAAAAAAAAAAAAAAGTATCAGAAAAAAAGAGGGAGAGGGAGGAAGCTTTATATTGTAGTACCTACTGTTAATGGCACCTTCTGTCTGATTTGTAAACAGCAGGCCTTGAATTTTCATTTTGCTCTGGGGCATGTAAATTATGTTGCTGATTTTAGTTTTAAGTATTATGTGCTAATATATGTAAAATCATTTGGAATAATGCCAGGCATAGAGCAAGTGTTTTATGAACACTGGTTTGCTTTTTTTTAACCATTATTATCATTACTAATGTATTTAGAAAGGCAAAAATACATCTGCACATTGCTTCTGAAGACATTAGCTACAACAAAATGCTAAAAAAATGGTTTATATGAATATTTCCTACTCATGTGTAGTTCATGAATGGTATGTGAATACAATATGCCCTTTATGTAACCCCAAGATTTGCCCATTTCCTAGAAAATGTATTATTTATTTGACAACTTTGCTTCTTAATTTCTGGAAAATTGAGGGGAAACAATGACTGTCATTTACAGCGCAGAAATGTTAGAATAGCTCAAGTCTATCGCTAATGGGTATTTGACTTGCTTAACAAATTAGGAGTCCAAAATAACTTAGAATCTTTCCTCTAAATGTATCAAAAACCATCTAGCAAATGTTTATTATGTGGTTTATGTTAACGTATAAAAGTCTATTCACTCAAAATCCACCAAATAAAGGGTGGAGAGGCACATGGCACACAAGGGAACAGTGTTAGCAGCAAAAAGGAGTATTCCATGAAACATGCTTCAAAGTGGATAAACCTTGAAAATGTCATCCAAGGGGAAGAAGCCAGGGATGAAAGACTATTCAAGAGCCCAATCCAGACCAACATCTCTATGGGTGACAAACAGATTAGTGATTGACCAAGGCAGAGAGCAATAGGGGCATGAGAAGGATTGTGGCATATTCCTTTACACTGTTAATATATGTCACAGTGATTGGTTTAATAAAGAAGGTGACTGGCCAATAGCTGGACAGGTAGAGGTTAGGCGGGACTTGTAGACAAAAAGAGCTCAAAAGAAGAGGAGTCTAAGAATTGTGAGGAGACTTGGAGAGAAGATGAACTTGACATACTGAGAAAAGGTACCAAGCCATGTGACAGCGCGTAGATAAGAAATATGGGTTAATTTAAAATGTAAGAGTTAACTAGTAACAAGCCTGAGCTATTGGCCAAGCATTTATAATTAATAATAAGTCTCAGTGTGGTTATTTGAGAGTGGCTGCCAAGACACAGAGAAACTCCACCTACAAGGGATGGCTAATAATTGTGGAATTTCTTTGAAAGGTGCTAGACATGCCCAACAGGCTGGGGAGATGGCTCAACAGGTAAAGGTGCTTGCCAAACAAGCCTGGTGATTAAAGTTCCTGTCTGATAATCTGTAGAGGCGGAAGGAGAGAACCAACTCCACAAAGTTGTCCTCTGGCCTCCACATGTGCAGTGGCACTAGCGCACACACATACACAACGAAAATAGTGAGTAAATGTGTTTCAGATGTCCCACAACTGCTTTGGTAATGATAGCTTAACTTTGTGAGTTTACCAAAATCTGCTGAATTGTGTATTTGAAGTGAGTGAACTGAACTCTATGTGAATAATAGCTCAATAATGTTGTATTTTTAATTTTTTTTATTTGAGCATTTCATGCATGCCTATAATGAATTTTGGTTGTTTTCTCTTCTCATTGCCTCTCGTATCACCCCTCCCCCTCTTACCAAAGCCCACTGCTTCCCAGGTCCTCCCTTTCCTATCTTGGTGGATGTGACCCACTGAGTTTAATTAAGGTCACCTGCATGAGCATGAATATGAAGTTATTCTTTGGAACATAGATAGCTAATCAGTGTATCACTCCTTCCCCCAGTTGGCGTTAAATGTCATTCATGGTGTAGGATCTCATTAGACCTTTTAGACCTTCCCCCATTCTTAGTGAGATGTTGTGGGACCCAGTTTCTTATAGGTCATGATTAGTATGTTATTGTCAAACAATGGGATAACCTCAAAATAGATTTTAAAAATTTAAGAAAATCCCCAAGCTTTCCCGTTTTCTGAACTGTTTTTAAATGTCCTCAAATTGTTGGATATTTTCTTAACAGATTTTCATGTTGTCAGACATTAAGGATGTCCCACGTAATCCCTTGGGTGAAGTGGGATTTTTGCCTCTCAATTCATTTACAGAATGGAGCATGTTTCAAAGGGATTACGATATGAAATCAGTGTAAATTCAAGAAAGGTCTGGTACAGTTTGGCTGTATAGCGCACATGAAAAGGGGTGGGGCTGTGCATGTTGACTCTACAATTATACTGTATGCTATTGCCTTTAGGAAATAATACAAAGATCAAGGTTCTTGGTGTTTGTAACAACACATGAACAAAGGGAAATAGTGTATTTCTTTAGTGAAAACAAGTGATATCCTAAGAGAGAGAAGGGGAAGATCCTAAGTATACTGGCTAAGAATACAAGGCATTTAAATCTCTAAATGCATTTCTATAAATTGTGACAAACTCACACTCACGTGGCACAGCAAAGGTGGAACACACCACACACACACACAGAGAGAGAGAGAGAGAGAGAGAGAGAGAGAGAGAAAGAGAGAAAGAGAGAAAGAGACTAAATCACAAGGCTTTATTCACAAAATAGAACATTTTCCCTCAAAGTTGAAGAGTGTGACATTAGTATATTTGACAAACAAAACACTTAGAATTGTGATACAGCTTGTTTAGGAGAGAATCCCCCTCCCCAGGGGAGGCTCTGGGTGAGAGGACTAGAAAAGAGATGAATGTTGGCCACCAGGGGTTTGACCAGTCTGAAGACTGCAGAAGTGACAGAATCTCCTGCCTTGGCCTACACTGTTCCGAGGCTGAGACTCTCTACTCCACACTGCCACCTATGTGCCATGAACAGGCAGGCTGCCTCCAATTCCAGCTTCACCAAGGATGGTTGAGCCCCTTATGTGAAACAAGGCAGTGTTTGCATAGAGCCTGTGGGCGTCTTCCCACGCACTTCAAGTGATCTATCTCTACATGACTTACAGTGCCCAATGCCATGTGAATGTTATACAAGCAGTTGTTATGATGCATTATTTAGAGAACGATGGCAAAAGAAAGCCTGCACATACTTGATACAGATGCAGTTTCTAATTTCTGATTGCTTGAACATATGATTATGTAACTGGGGACACAGAAAGGCAACTATGCTTCTGAGACATCTCATCCATTAATCTGGCCTCAGATACATATCTGCTGAAGCCTCATTCCCTCCTCTGGTTCGGTGACCCTGGATGACTTCCACCTGCCAAACCCTTATTCAGAAAAATGAAGAACCAACCCCCTAGCTCAGCACACAAAGCCCTTCTCCAACAGGGCACCATCTGCTCTGCTGACTCCCTCTGCAGCCCACACCCACACCTCATTTTTTCTATTTAGTGGTAGCCCTGGCTAGTCTCAGAACCTGCTACATCCTCTCACCCTCTGGGAATGTCCTTCCTCCTGCTCTTCCTCTTTCACTAAGCTTAGTAGGTCAGGGAACCCCATGAAGGTCCTTGAAGGCTGGTCAGAATGCCAGAACCTTCCTCCACACTCCCATAGGACAAGGGTGGGGCACTGATATGGGACTCACTTCTTGTTTTACGACACATCACATTGCTGTTACTACCACTAATTTTGTTTGGTGTTTGCCTACCCTAAAAGAAGCACTCAACATATTAATGCCAAAAAAATAGATAATCTAAATCAATTCAAACTCATTTTAGGCTATAATTCTACATAAAAGAATGTTGGCAGTTAGCATGTGTCTGTCCCAAATTTGGCCTTTTATCCTTTTATGCTCCGCTCTGTGATGTGGCGATGACTGTGCATTCAACAAAAGACAGACCCTTCCCAGGACTGTGGCTTCCAGTTAGGTTCATCTCTGTCTCTGTCTCTCCTATAAATAAACTTTTCTCTTTCCTGTTTAGAGGTGAACCTTGGTGGCAGTTCCCATTCCAAGTACAGTTCAGATGAAGCAAATGAAACGCAGAACATGTCTCCATGCTAGTTCTCTAGAGAAACAGACAGTGAAGCCAACACATATCACGAAGGGGATTTACTTGACTGGCTTACCCAATGGGGGCTGGGTGGTCCAATCACAGCTATCTGTGTGCCAGCAGTTTGTCAGTTCCTCAACCCTATTCTGTCTTCCAGCTTGGGGCAAGCCTTTTCTGAACATTTTTGAAGTTTTATGATCATATATAATGGACAACTATTTGTGAAAACTTTTGCCACATAATACAGGGCAGCACAAGGCCCACTTCTAAAAATGTTCCTTCAGTTGATACCTGGGCTCAACACACCACTTGAAACTTTTTGGGGCAGCATGGTAGGGACTCACTTACCTTTTTTTTTTTTTGTTGTTTTTGTTTTTGTTTTTTTTTTCCCGAGACAGGGTTTCTCTGTGTAGCTTTGCGCCTCTCCTGGAGCTCACTTGGAAGCCCAGGCTGGCCTCGAACTCACAGAGATCAACCTGGCTGTCTCCCGAGTGCTGGGATTAAAGGCGTGCGCCACCAACGCCCGGCTCACTCACCTTCTTGTGCAAATGTCATTGAGAAACTGTGCTGATTAGTTTTATGTCAACCTGACACAAGTTAGAATTATCTGAAAGGAGGGAACTACAATTGAGAAAATGCCTATGTTAGGATCTGGCTGTAGGGTATATTTGTTAATTAGTGATCAGTGGGGTAGAGCCCAGCCTATTGTGTGGAGGGCCTTCCCTGGGCAGGTGGTCCTGGTTTTCTATAAAAAAGCAAGTTGACCAAGCCAGTAAGCAGCTCCCCTTCATGGCCTCTGCATCAGCTCCTGTGTAGCATGAATCTTAAAAAGTCTTATTAATAAAAACAAACCTGGAGCCAGGTATCGGGGTGAATGCTGGAAAACCAGAGAAGCAGAACAAACCACAGCCACTTCACCTCGACAATTCCTCCGCTGATCCCGTTTCCTCAGACTGGATGCCTCTGAGTTCTCATCCAAATAGATCTCAGCTGAACTGTTGCTCAAAAGCCTAAAAGCTTAACCAGCATCTAGTTCCTCATTCTCACGCCTTATATACCTTTCTGCTTTCTGCCATCAGTTCCTGGGATAAAAGGCCTGAGTCACCATGCCTGGCTGTTTCCAGTGTGGCCTTGAGCTCAGAGATCCAGGCAGATCTCTGCCTCTGGAATGCTAGGATTAAAGGCGTGTGTGCCACTATTTTCTGGCCTCTATATCTAGCGGCTGTTCTGTTCTATGACCCCAGATAAGTTTATTAGGGTGCACAATATTTCAGGGAACACAATACCACCCTATCATCTGCAGCAGGCAATTCTTGGATCCTAGACACATCACCCATGTTTCCATATCTAAAGTCCCCCAGTTTCTTAGCTTAGAAAGTCCCTTTGCTAAGGACTGGGGGTACAGACTCATAGCAGAACATTCGCTCAGCTCTTTGTGAGGCCCTGGTTTGATTTGCAGAATGGCAAACAAACCAACCTAACCAACTAAAATCCTGCTCCCTCTAAAGTCAGCTCAAATGCTTCTTGCTGAATAAAATCATCAGGCCTTCCAGGAAGGATGAAGAGCCGTGCCTCTGAGCTCCCCCATGACCACTGTCCTGGTAGCATTTCCACAGCAAGCTGCTACGACTACAAGTTTCAGAGAATAGACTTCTGCCTCTTCTGGACCAGAACACAGTGCAGAACTTGGTAGAACAGGCAATCCTGCCTTTGGAATAAATCAGATTAAGAGCTCATTTTTTTTCTTTTCAAACAGAGTCTATGTAGCCCTGGCTAACCTGGAACTCACTACATAGATCAGGGTATCTCAAACTAACAAAGAACTGTCTGCTTCTGCCTCCTGGATGCTGGGATTAAAAGCATGCACTACCATTCCCCGCAAGAACTCAAATCTTTTAATCCCAAATTATCAGTCACTGACTTTTTTCAAAGGACTGTTAAAAAAAATGGTGTTCTTGCCAGGTGCTGGTGGTACAGGTCTTTAATCCCAGCACTTGGAAGGTAGAAGCAGGTGGATCTCTGAGTTCGAGGCCAGCCTGGTCTACAGAGCCAGTTCCAGAATAGCCAGGAATACATACAGAGAAACCCTATTTCAAACACACACACACACACAAACCAAAAAACAAAACAAAAAAAAAATGGTGTTCCTCTCAAAAATGTCTTATTGTAACATAATAATTGGCTTTGTACATTTTTTGAAAAGAGGATTTTCTAACAAAACTATCATAATAGAGGCTGGAGAAATGGCTCTGTGGTTAAGGGCACTGGCTGCTCTTCCAGAGTACCCTGGTTCAATTCCCAGCACCGAAATGGTGACTCAGAACAATCTGTAACTCCAGTTCCTGGGATCTGATGCCTTCTTCTGGCTTTCATGGGCACCAGGCACACACACTGTACACAAACGTACATACACGAGAAACAATAGACATAAAATAAAAACAAACAACAAAGCCTTATCAAATAGCACATATTAAGAGCAGCAATAGTCAATACACCTGCACTGGTGATACTTGCATCCAACTTCTAAACCGTAAACTGTTCGTTCTAGAATAAACCACAGGCGATGGGCACAGGGAGCAGTTTATTGTAAAATACAAAGCAGCAGTGACTTCCGCAGTGAGCTTCCACACGTCTGGACATCCTCATCAATGCCAAGCTATGAACAAAAGGACAACCGTGAAGCCAGTGCCCACTAAAATCGCTTTCTCTTGATAATTTCTGGTTTCCAGCTGACTGGATGAGTTTCTTCTGTCTAAAAAGAGAACAGTAAGCAAAGTGTTGAGTGGATCTATCACACATTCAGCTGAGCTTTCACTTCAAGTCAGATTTCTTTTAGATATCACAGTAACACCAATGCCGTGATTCCAGATTTCATTTCCATAGCAGTCTATTATTTGCTACTATTATTAAGGTATCATTTTCCCAGTAACTGTATGGAGAAAGAACTAGATTTTAAAAGTAATGTAACAATGGAACCATCAGCATCAATGCAACCACACAGAAGGCCCAAGCTGATCTATACAGGTGACAAATCCCTTTGTACTCTAACGAGTCCTTTTCTTTCTAGTAACCAAGTGAGAGGTCCTTGCTAAATTGGCATGACAATTCTTTTACTTTAAAAGGCATGTAAAAGCTGGTGTGGTGGCTCATGCCCACAATCCCAAGTATCTGGGAGGCAGAGGCAGGAAGACTGCTTCAAGTTTAAGTCAACTTGAGCTACAAAGTGAGTTCCAGGCTAGCCAGAGATACAATGTGAAGCCCTGTCTCTAAATACAAAACATATCATTAAACTTAAAAACTGAAAGAAACATGCAAGGAAACAGAGCACCTACCGCGGTCTCATCCTCTCTGTAAACTTTAATGGTTTTATCAGCTTCAGCTGTTAGTAACCGACTTTCCGACTGATCAAAAGCACAAGCAAATATTCCCGATTCACTGTCCAAAGACCCAGGTTGTACAGCTGCATGCACTCGCTGAAAATTGTAGCCAGTTCTCCAGTCCCAAAGGTGCATAGTGCCATTGTCAGCTGTGAAGGAAAGACATGGTTAGATTTCTATCCATTCAACAGCTCCGATGACCCATGAGCAATACAAAGACATAGAACAAACACACACACTCACACTCACTCAAATTCCCTAATAAGGCTTTATCTACTTTTGTTTGTTTAATTCAGAACTATAGACCTTAAAAGACACCATAACATTTGACAATCCAACCAAACTGGGACAATTCCTAGCATAAATCCTTCCTTACCTTTATCACATGGGAATTCAAAGAGGACTAAACTATGCAACATGCTGCATGGATTATCAACACATTATGAATAGGCACATACATCCGAGTCAAGTGAGTGCCACTACAACATAGGTGTGATACTGTAGGAGCTACACTAATCACCCACTTCAACAAAAGGGCAAACTCAACACCCCATAAAAACCTTGCTTTACCTCCAGATACAAGTACTCCATCAGCATTCACTGCCAGTGTGTTAATAATTGCATTATGACCAGAGAGATTTTGAATGAAACCTCCATCAGGGAATTTCCACTGTTTTATGTTATCTGGAGATCCAGACGCAAATGTGTAACTGGAACAAAGATTGATTGACAAGAATTAATGGGAAAGTACACTGCATCAAAATATCTCCCAGCTTGGGAAAATTCCTGTCTGTCACTGGTCCAGACAGCTTCACTACAATGTTAAGTCCATCGAGGTGCAAAATCATCAGTATCTCCATTCCAAGTTCTACCAGCCTTTCAAACTATTGAAATGCATTTTAAATCCCAGAATAATGTTTTCATTTCTTCAGTGTTCTACACCGAATTAACACAACAAATGTACACATTCAATGGCCAAAAGACCTCCCCCTGACAATTTTGAAGAAAGGGAGAGAAGGAAAGAGAGGGAAGGAGAGGGTACAGAAGAGGGTGGTTAGGGGTGGCCTGATCTGGTAACAGCTTGTGACTTTATGCTTGTCTTCTCTGGGAATCGTGACTTCACCGTTGATGGCTCTTCTTCCATCTGTCCCCTCCTGTCCATTAACTTCCTCCTTAAGGACTGAACTATTCTGTGTCTGTCTCAGATGTTACATGACAGCATATACGGCAGTCTGACAGGTAAAGAGTATGTCCACTGCCCTCTGTGTCCTAAACATACTCAGCCACCAGTACCTCCTACTCTGACACGCAGTTTTAACCATGACTTGGTCTTACTTGTCACTATGTAGAGGGACTTTCTCCTTCATTCTATACAGTGCATGAAACAAAACAGCAACAATCAGAAAATTAAAGCAAGCCTGGCCATCTGCAGCACAGGCTGCAAGACTACAATAGCAGTCCTGGTGTTGGAGTTTCACTAAGACACGGAGAAAGAAAAGCTAATTAGCAAAACACACTTACTGTCGTGGATGTAAGACCACAGCCCTGACCGATTTCTTATGATTTGTCAATGTCACTCTTGTCTTCCCAGCCACCAGATCCCATAATCGTATTGTGGTATCGTGACTTCCTGTAATGAAAAGACACACACACACACAGGCACAGAGAGGAGAGAGACAGACAGAGACAGACAAGGGCAGAATCCACAAGTTAAAATACAGTAATCATAAAGCACTCCTCTATACATATACATACACTAAGTAGAAGTCCTACCACTGTGAATAATATCCTCAAAGTTCTAAAACTAGTATTCTTTTATATTTTGTTCTTTTTAAAATGCCCAATTGAGGCACTAGAGAGATGGCTCAGTGGTTAAGAGCACTTCTTAACTTGTGTTTGGTTCCCAGCATCCACAGAGTGATCACAACCATCTGTAACTCCAGTTCCAGGGGACCTGACACTATTCTAACCTATGTGGACGCCAGGTACTGAATTGTTCCCCCTTAATATTTCTAGTTAACAAAACAAACCAAGTGACAGAATTAATTTCCAGTCACAGTAAAGTTCACTGACATTTAAGTAAGACTCATACCAGTTCTGAAGGGATTGGTGGCAGGGTATTTCCTAACTTTAATTCCCTAGTATGACAGTCATGACACTCTAGAATGACACTTGACTGTATCGAACAGCAGTTTTGCAGACAGCTTTTATAATACCTGACACATTCTATGATACATAAAAAGCACAAGAAAAAAAATCTTGCAATCCTAATTTCCAATGTCCATGATTGAAATACAGAGTGGCACTAGAACACATTACAAGGCAGGAGCTGGAGGAGCCACGGCACAGATGCAGAATGGTGATGCATCCGGTATGATAGGCAGTAGGGTGGAGAAACAGATCATACCAGTAATAATCTGTGGTTCTGCAGCTTGGCATCTCACGGTAGCAACTGCATTTGTGTGTCCAGACAAAGTGTGCACACTGGCTTTAGTTCTCACATCCCAGATCTGTAAAAATATAATCAACGTACTATGAAAAAGAACAGGTATTCATATCTGACAGCTCTAAGTCTGCCAGACCAGGGTGTCTGAACATAAGGAAGAGGATGCATAAGTGGAGGACAATGATCCATGTGCTATAGGGAAAGACAGAGGCCAAGGAAGACAGGAGTTCCAAGATCAGGACACTAATCTATCGGCTTAGTCCCACAATGGGATTAGAGAATTAAACAGCTAATGGACAATGACTGTGACAGCCTAGAGCAGTGGTTCTCAACCTTTCTCAGGCTTTGACCCTTTGAAAGGGTTCCTCAGGTTGCAGTGACCACCAACCACAAAATTATTTTTGTTGCTACTTGATAACTGTAATTTTGCTACTGTTATGAATCATTGTGCAAATATGATTCCTATTTATCATATCCATATGCAGGATGGTCTTAAGTGACCCCTGTGAAAATGTCATTCCACTCCCAAAGGGATCACGGCCAACAGGCTGGGAATCACTGGCGAAGAATATGAGGCTGTCACAATTCAGGGGCAGGACAAATTAACAGTAAACACAGAACTGAAGAGTGAGATTGAACAAACATACAAGTCATGAATCCCGAGCGAGACCAGGTTATGATGAATCAAGAATCTATTGTTCTTTATGAGAAACATAACGCGCTAATATCAGGTTTGCATATGAGAAGATATAAGACACCTACAACAAGCCCAGAGCTACATCTCACTCACCCGTGCAGTTGAGTCTCGACTACAAGTCACCAGGACATCGATTGTTGGATGCAAATCCAGACCATACACTGCACTTAGATGGCCATGATAGTGTCGTATAACCTAAAGACAAAAGCAGAGAAGTTACAATTTCTAAAATTAGGAAGATCAACAGTGGAGTCTGGGGACACAGCTCCAAGGCAGAGAGCTAGCCTAGCTTGCCAAGGCCCTGGATTCCATCCCAGCAGCATAGTGTAAACAGACAACCAACAGCGGCTCATGCTGTTTGAACGCTTTGCTCCCAGCTTACCTTGTTATATTCAAGATCCCAGCACTTCACTTGTTTGTCTTCTCCACAAGAGAACAAGTAAGGGCTCCTCGTGCTCACGATCACACCACGCACCGTACTGATGTGGCCAGTCAGCGACAGCTTTAATTTGCCACTAGCCAAGTCCCAAATCTGAAATCAAATAATTGTTTTTCTTTACGCTGGCTACTCATCCCCCACCAAAAACTCTGAACACTGACATAACACTAAATGTATGCACATATAAGAACTAAGACTCTTTACATTGATTCTTCTCTAAATAGAAACAGGAAAAAAAGGCACATTCAAACTGGGTAAGTGTTTGCAGAAGGTGACAAGGTTAATACTCCCAATACATAAAAAGATTCGCTGATGATGAAAATATCAACAACACAGCATTAACCGTATCTGAGGGAACAGTTTAACCCAGAAAAGTACTGAAGATAAAAGTGTTCAGCCTCACTGCATTTCTAGGTGTCTGTCCATTTCGAGTGGTCATGTTAAGTGCACTCTTCTGAAAAGCTATGTGGTCAGCACAACGGACCAACAATCAGCTCACTATCTTTGGAAAGAAATTTGCACTTTCCATGCCAGCTCAAAGACATGAGGCCTAACATGTGTAGTATGACAATCTATCAAAACAAAACTACAATACACAAAAAGCAGCCTGCGTAAAAGGAAAGCAGGCTTATCACAATGAAAATTATCACACTAGAACTTTAATGTTGAACAATAAGAAACAGGTTATAGAATTACCTGCACATCCTACCCATTTAAAATACTGAATTTTTCATAAGAAATGCTATGTCAGAAAAACAAGACTCAAAAATAAAAAAATGAGGACTTTTGCCAGGCATGGTGGTGCACGCCTTTAATCCCAGCAAGCGGGAAGCAGAGGCAGGAGGGTCTCTGTGAGTACGGGGCCAGCCTGGTCTACAGAGCGAGTTCCAGGACAGCCGGAGCTACACAGAGAAACCCTGTCTCCAAACAGCAGCAAAAGAAACTGACTCTTACAGGACATACACATGTACGCACAGAGAAAGCGTTGGCCGTAGACACACGGACACATCAACACAGACACACGACACACTCAAAGGAACCCGCCCGAGGGTCTAAGAGTGGGGGCATGGTGGACGAGTCTGTGCTGTCTTACACTACTTTCCACGACATCTCTAGAGAACTACGCTTTCATTCTGTAATCACAGGGTGAAACCCTCCTTCAGTAACAGTTACACACAGGACTACCAGGAGGTCATTAACATGCTTACAACACCAGTGGGAATGCCACTTTGCAAACAGGCATCGTCACTAGTTTTGACAGTAAATTTTACTGCATGCAGCCATCGTAAAGAGAACCTACAACATCACTTCTTCTGTAGGATAACTTAAGAAACAAACCCAACCTCTTCCTTATTACCTTTATAGTTCTGTCAGCGGATCCAGTAACAAACCACTGATTTCCAGGTTCCACAGCGATACACCGAACCCAGCCAAGATGCCCACTGATAACCTATGTAACAAGGAGTGAAGTGAGCATCATCCATACATGATTTAAAATGCACCCAATTTTAACCACAACCTGGATTTGAACTGCATCATCTTCAAATTAGTTCTATAAAATTGACAATTATAGATTTTAGAGTGAGAAAAATTAACTTCTTTTCAATGAGTGAATGAATACTGAAATTGGGTACATCTATACAATGGAATACTACTAACCAATAAAAAGGAATCAATTTATCTCAAAATCATCCAATGAAGGACACCACTGGCAAGAAACATCTACCATATACTTTGAATTTCATGGCCTAGTTAACAACAACAAAAGATGCATGTATAATAACGGCAAAGGGTCAGCGGTGGCCAGGAGCAGAAGAGTGCGCAACAGCAATAGCACAGGGTGCTCTGTGAGGGGGTCCTGATTACGGCAGTGGTTACTCAAATCTGTGTCTATTAGATTCATAGACCTACACATCAAGTACAGACGGTACAGTGTCTGAAAAACAATTATGCTGGCTCATTCCCTACCTCATATTTTATTTTTGAACTGATATATTTTGAGTTATCTTATAATTTATTACAGCTGGAAGGATCACTGGCCAAAGAAACCTCTTTCTAAGGAATCTTCTCCTTCACTGTCACAGTAAAGGTTTCTCTTTCTTAATTATCTGCTCTCCACATTTAGTACCTCCCACCAATACTTTCTACTGTATTTTATAGAAGACAGCATGCAGTTGCACTTGGAAGCCGCTCCTGACATCTCAGCAAAGTGCCCAAGCCCACCCACCTCAGGTCATTCCCTAACTTCCCAAGCTCACTCCTGGCTGATGGGAAGTCCTTACTGTGCCCGAGGCAGAAGGAAATACAGATCCACTTACCCTGTAGAGTTTCCACGGTGGGTGCCACTGGGGTTTGGGCATCGTAGGGGCTTTTTTAGCCATTAATGCAGAGTTCTTGGTATTGCCGGCCTCCATAATCATCTAGATATGGGTCAGATCACACAACTATTATGGCTATCATAAGTTTCAGGCCACTTATTCAAAAGAGGATATTTGAAAGGTTGCTTTGTTTTTGTTTGTTTTTTGTTTGGTTTTTTTCATTACCTGAAGAGGAAGATACCTAGAATACCTTTTCTTTACTTAAAAAAAAAAAAAATTATAAAGCTTCCTCAGAACTCTGTATGTTCCATATATTTAAAAAGAAAGTTAAAAACTGAGGCAGACAGAGAGCATCCTGAACTCTGAGCAGACATCACTGTGGAGTTCAAAACCCAACTGAACCAAACCCTAATTGACCAGCTTTAGGCAAAAACTTGGTAACTCTCCTTTATCTCTCCATCTTATAATAGAGTAATTAATTACTTTAAAATATGTACAGGCTTATAAAGGCTGAGCATTCTTAACCCAAAAGTTTAAACTTTCAAATGCTCCAACATCCAAGCCTAATTTAGATTTCAGACTGAGTGGCAATAGCTAATATATATGCAAATATACTGCCCACCAGAACTAGCTGTTAAGACCCTATTGCTAAAGACACAGAGAAACCAAGCTGGAACTGAAATGGGAACTCTCCCTATTACCCAGCTTTCACAGAGCTGGAAGGTGCTGCGCAGGCTCTCAACGGAGAAAAAGCCTCAACAGTCCTGCCCACCTTTGACCTCTGTGAACTTCAATACAAACTAGTTAGGCAAGATGTGCCCATTCGTACACTAGTGCCATTACTGTTATAGCAGTAACCACCTGCTCTTTGCCTGGATTTGAGGCCTGCTGGACAGAAGGGAACCCATACACGGTACTATGAACCTGCTCAAAAGCATAAGGCTAGGAAATCTTTCAACAGCTATCTGTATACCCATAGACAAATGCTACTGCGAGCTCTAATGAGAGGAATTTCTTTTTGCAGGTCACAGTCATAAGTGCAGAAATTCACGGCTGTGCCAGGTTCTGAGAACAAGAGACAGTTCAGCACTAAACGAGACATGTACACCATCTTCTCTAAGGCTCAGTGAACACTGCAGAAGAGGAAGTGGAAAGGATCTAAGAGCCAAAAGATAGGGGACGGGCTGAGCCATGCCCCCTCCTGAGCCTACCTAACACAGCCGCTGCAACCTTGAACTTCGAGCAGCTGAGGAACCTGCACGGGGCCTACACGAGACCAGCCCCATCAACAACCAGGTGTGCAGAGGGAGAGGCACATGGGGCCGACCCTCCCTGCTGAACTACTGACTACTGAGATTTGGGGGAGAGAAGGGGTCATTGTCTTCAGGTGTGTCTCTACTGCTAAGCCCATCAAGCTCAAATGGACAGTTCCAAACCCATGGTCTACACACAGCCTGGCTAAACCCAGTGGGTCACTAAAAAAATATAAAGGCATGGAAGTGGAAAAGTGAAGGGGTGGAAGGTGAGAGTAATCAGAATGCATCTTTTTTAGATGTATGAAATGTCAAAGAACACATGGAATTAATTTTAAAACATGTATGTCAATATTCCAAGCAAAAAATCTAACTCTAAATCTAATCTGAAATACCCGCAGTCCAAGCACTTAATAAAGAATGCACAACCTAAAGAATCTACCGTTCGTATCACCCCATTAATCCAAAACTATATTGAAAGCTATGAAACTCTACCCTTAGGAGGTGTAAATTGGGTCAAGGGATGTAGCTTAATCGGGAGACTGCCTGCCTAGCACGCATGAAGATCTGGGTTTATCTCCAGCTCGCAATTCAGGAACTCAGGAGGTAGAGGTAGCAGGATCAAGAGTTCAGGGTTAGCTCAGCTACACAGAATACCTGAGACCCTATCCTGAAGACACGTAAGCTATACCCTCCTAAGGAGGCAGAAGGCCTGAGCAGACCTGCTCTGAAATGTGGTCTGCCAAATGAGCTCTATCACTGTGCAAGGAAAGCCTGTGCTCATTTCAAGGGGCTGCACAGCACACAGATGTCACCAAACCAATAGCACTCAACTGCAATTACACACCAACCCACATCACCAGCACATACATGTCCATAATAACATAAACCCATACAAGGGTCAGGTCACGTTCTTTCTATTGTGTGTGTATATGTTGGGTGCTGTTACTGGCGTAATACATTCCCAGTAACTACAGTAAGGAAAAGTAAGTTAAAAAAATAAACTGATTCACTCACTGGCAGCAATAAAAGCAACGTAAGAACCCCAGGACCGACACTACTCAAGATGAAACATACCTTAATACTATAAAAAGATTTTCTTACAATTTAATCATCTTGTGTGTATGTGCACACATGTGGCACATGTACATACAGGTGTGTGCTTGTGAAGACCAGCAAATGTCAGGTGTTTCACCCTATCATTACTCTTGGCCACACGAACCTGCAGCTAACTGCTTCACTTTCAGGCTAAGCTGGCTGGCTGGCCACGGAGCTCAAGAGATCCTCTGCCACCCCTACTCTGACCCCCGAAAATGCTGGAGTTACAGGTGACACAGGCACACACAGCTTTTCCACGGCATTGTGCTTGCACACGGCCAGAGCTCTTAACTGACTGAACCATGTCCCCAGCCCTATCCTTGTACTTCTGAGAGTGAGTAGTAAATACCAAGATCACAGTATCTTCACTAAAAAACCTACACGTATAACGTTAAGTAGACATAGAAGTAACAGGAGCTTGGATTCTTAAAAAAAAAAAAAAAAAAAAAGCAATTTATCAAAACTATGTTTTTAGGGCTATGAAATGTTAAGGACTATCTCAGGCTGCTATTTTTATTAATGGATCCCAGGACAGTACTGATTTCAGTATCCAGGTAAGACTTTTAAGATCAAGGAAAGGAAAGACTCACGTTCCAAAAGCTAGAAATCTGCAGTTATTTGACCCAGGAGACTTACGGAATTCATGGCTGAGGGCTGGGACCGGTCAGGAGCCCCAGGGTGTCGGTACTCACTGCCAGCAGGCGCAGGACGATTTGCGTCAACTCTGCAGAAGAGAAAGATCATGAAAGAATTACTCAGCACCTCTCCAGTTATGTAGTCTGTATAAAGAAACTCTCTCTTATGAATCTGTGGGCCAGCTGGGAGACAGCTCAGTTGGTAAAGTGCTTGCTATTGCAAGTATGAGGGCCTAAGTTCAATTCCCAGGACCTTCCTCTAAATAAAACAAAGCATGGTGGCTGTGCTTGGGATCCCAGCACTGGGGACAAAATGGGCATATCCCCAGGGCTTGCTGCCTGCCAGCCTAGCCTACTTGCTGAGTTCCAGGACAGTAGAAAGACCCTAAACAAATAAAGGTAGGAGCAGTGAGATGGTACAGCGTGGGTAAGGACATTTGCTTTACTCTTCTGAGTTCAACCCCTGAACCTGGAAACCTGGAGCAGAAAGAGAACCAATTCCCAAAAGCTGTCCTTCCATTTCCACATAAGCACACACAGACACAGATTGATAGCATCTGGCTTCTACATGTACACACATTAACAACCAAAAACTGCAAATGGTGAAAATCTTTGTCACTAAAGCACAATAGTCATACCTGGCCTGATTCGGCAACGCCACAGCTAAAGACTGTGCAGCTGACTCACTTGGCATTCTTTGGATCTTAGTATCAGCAGTCAGGGCAACACCTATTAAATAAAAAGTTCCTTTCAGTACTATCAGGACCTTAATTACTTGCACTTAAAACAAAACTGGAGGAGAACACACTGTAAGTTCTAAGCAATGACAGTATAATAATCTTGAATAAGTTCAGCTTGTCTTTGCTTTTAACTTTTTCATAATAAATACTGGTTAATATATAGATCAAATTTAAATACAAGCAGCTTGGTATTTAAAAGCTTGGTATATTAAAAGCAACCCAAGACTATTGAATAAAGTTAATTTTCTATTGATTTAGACAGTATGTTCATGAGCAAAACAGCAGTTATTTAAACCTGTCTCCACACACACATGTGCGTGCTTGCTTGCTTCAGCCATACCTACTCATATGCTTAAATTTAGGTACCTACACATTTGTCTAAATCAACAGATAATACATTTGTGTAGACCTAGTACAGCCTTATTGTCACCTACCAGGTCCTGGTGGATATGGATGTGTACCTGTCACCAAATATTCAACATCTTGTCCTAAAAAATAAATAAATTCAGTGAATTTACCTTTATTTAAGTATCTTTTAAAATGCATTATTAATACCAACTAGAGTTTTCCTTTCCAACTAATACTGAAGCCTCAGAAATCAAGGGATTGATCATTTTGCCTGTAAACTGTTACTAAATCAAGAAAGATCATGCATTTCTATCTAGCCGTGCTGGGAACACAGGCTTTCCCATTCACTGACGCAAATAGCTTCACATGGAATACAAGATTCTTTGTTCCTTATAATTTCATCTTTCTGAATTACAGACCCGACAGATGGTCTCTCCACAGGCTAGTAATAAACTTCAATTTTTTCCCTGTATACTCATTGTAACCTTGAATATCTCTTAAGAATTCTGTTTTCTAGTAAAAAAAAATCTTAGTTACTCCTCCGATGAGCAAGTCAAGACTTCCACTGTAACCGCAACAAATAAGTTGTCTTCCCCAGTGAGGAACCATGAAAACATTTTTTCTATTTTAAAAATTCACATGTAAACCTGATGGTCTTCACCTTGATTGGCAGGATACTGTTTATGAGGAAAAGAATCTGCTGCGTTCTGAGGTCCCTTCTCCTTAAGGTTCTCTTTTGAAGTAGGCATATGCAATACAGGACCATACTCATTTCGAAGCTTGATTGCCATTTTCCGCTTGTGACTATTTAAAAATCATAAACATGAAATGCATCCTTAAATACTGAAAACACATTCACCAATTTAAATATTCAGACAGCCAGAAAACAAGTACATAAACAAATACTTTACTCACTCTCACAGATACAAGATGTTTTTCAAGTTAAATAGTATTTTAAAAAGTACAAAATTTCAAAATGCATTTCCACACCATATATATTTACTTTTTCTCACAATCTATCATAGAGTATTCATTAAACCCAAGTAGGACCTTAGTTTGCCCAATAAGCATAAAAGCTTTTTTGGTCAGGTCTCAAGGGTCCAACTGAACTATTGGCATACACAAACTAATATATCTTTAAAAAATCTTTAAATATCTGATAGACACTTTTACTAGTTATTTAAAATGTCAGACCCAATGAAAGCACTAAATTAGCTCAGCATTTTAAAGAGAAATGTACTTACATTACCTAAAAAAATCCACCTTATAAATTAAATATAAATGCAAATGAGGGGAAGTAGCTTATAAAAGAAAAAGCAAAGGACAAAAAAGGGTACTGCGTTCAACACAGTCCCAGACTGAGGCTGGTGAGAACCCAAATACGCCCCTCAGAAGTCTTCATTATACTAAGGAGCAAGTATGGGAGTAGAGGTAAACAATTTCAGTTCAGTGAAGCTCTGAGAGCAGGAAGCCAAAAGCACATACAAAGTGATTCATCAAAAATCAGATAACCTAACCGGAATGCTCCTAACTACTGGATATCTTAGCTACTTTTCTATTGTGACAAAACACCATAAACAAGGTAATTTACAAAAGAAAGTAATTTGGGGTCATGGTTCAAGAGGGTGAGAGTCTTTGACCATCATACTGGGGACCATGAGGCAGGCAGGCAGGCAGGCATGGTGCTGGAGCAGCAGCTGAGGGCTTACACTGATTCACAAGCATGGGGTGGGGGCAAGGAGAGAGAGCAGGAGCAGGCTGACTGGGAATAGTGTGGGCTTTTGAAACCTCACAGCCTGCCCCAGTGACACAACTCCTCCAACTAAGCCACACCTCCTAAACCTTCTGAAACAGTTCCACCAACTAGAGACCAACCACTTAAACACATGAGCTTATGGAGGCCATTCTCCTTAAAACCATCACACTGGGTATTTCTAAATTATGACTAGCTAATAGGATTTTTACTGTAAAAGACAAGACAATAGAAAAACGAGTAAACTCTACTTATATTATGATCAAAAGCCACTTGCTATTGCCCAAGCATCCTATGAGTGTCTGCACCACTTTTAAGACCTTTAAAAGTCACCTTCTCCCTGCGCTCTTCTATCAATAGTAAAATTTTAAGTACTTTAGAGACTGAAAAGAAATAAAACTTGCCTCTCTTCATCCAAAGGCACAGGTTTTCCATTATCAGCTACAAACATGTCATGGGTCCTCTTCAATGACCTGAACACCAGTGTGTGTACGGAATGCTTCTGTACCTCCTGTAAAGAAACAACCAAAATCACACACTAACCACAAGTGACCCATACATCCTAATCAACACTAGAATGGCTATGCGCTTTACATCATGTTAAATACACAGAACGATGTACACTCCACACTATCTGTAACAAAGTACAGCAGTCAACAATGAAGATGAGAAAACTCCTGCCTGGCTGGAGCTCTGGGTAAAGTAACTGAATGAAGCCTAGGACTGTAATTTGTTTAATGAACATTTACTGAGCTTGTACCGTATCTGGAATGAAGAGTGCTCAAGAAATAACAGGCAAAAATAGGCAAAATAATTCCACATTTTGGGAGGTTCTATGAAAATAGGCAATGGGATGAGTCAGAGAAAAAAAGAACTGCTAAATGTAATTATGAAAGGTTTAGCTGAGGAAGACAGTCTTAAACACAGAACAGAGGTATGAAGACGCAAGCTGAGGGAAATGCCACTGCAAAGGTGTTCAGATAATACCCGAACTGCAGCACAGTTGTGAATGCTGAGGGATTGTGGGCTGTAGTATAAAATGAGGCCTCAAGGCTGGGCAGTGGTGGCGCACTTTTAATCCTTGCACTGGGGAGGCGGAGGCATGTGGTATTGTATTCTCCCAAATATTGTGCATGCTAATAAACTTATCTGGGGTCAGAGACAGAGCAGCCACAATATTAAACTTGAGGATAGGCAGTGGTAGCACACGCCTTTAATCCTAGCATTCCAAAGGCAGAACTCCATGTGTTCAAGGATACAGCCAAGCATGGTGGCTCTTGCCTTTAATCCCAGAAAGCGAGCCTTTAAT
>CABHPQ010171234.1:0-24563 GCA_902168405.1 Peromyscus aztecus
AGCGGTGTTTGTAGCCTGGCAAGGCGTGTTGACTGAGTGGCTTTCCCCAGGCACTCCCGATTTTACACCGGTCACACACACCGTGTGCATCACATTCTCAACAGCTCTTAAGCATGGTCCTTCCATACTCCCCTTCGCGACTTAGGGAGTTTCTCTTGCAGGGGAAGGACCCCCAGTGAACCGGAGAGGCTGCGCCCTGCGGTCCGGTGAGGTGGAGGTGAGGCCGCAGTCCCCAACACGGTGGCTGTGACTTGACTGCATCTTTGTGTGGTCATGGCACACGAGCTGAGAGCTAGCAACCCATAGGTACCCAACATATCCTAAGTTGCACAGGTCTGTGGAGCTGGCTGGGGCACCCTGGAACAGAGCCACGGGCACTGAGGGTGTTGAGGGGGCAGAGAAGAGATTGCTGCCGTGGTGTTTGGGCTTGATAACAGCAGAGAACAGCGCTGGCATGAGGGACAGGTGACACCAATGACGCTGCAAGGCAAAGAGCCAGGTGGCCCAGCCTTATGGCTCTACTCCACAACTGCAAATCTCCAGCTGGGATGCCCCAAGTGTCAAACCACCCAGATGTGCACGGATGGATAAATACACATCAACATGTGGCGCTGTGGACCATCCATACAGCCTTAAAAAGTCTCTGTCCCAGGCCACAGCATGGACAACCCCAGAGGACACTATGCTCAGTGAAATAAGCCACTTATAAAGGACAAATCGTGCATGATTCCACTCATGGGAGGTCACTAAAGGAATCAACTTCATAGAAACAGAATGGTATAGTGGATAGCAGGTTGTTTCTAGAAGAGGGAGTGTCAGTGGTGAGGGTACAGATAAAACTCCATGCTGTCATCCTAGCCAGAGAACGTCCCTTTATCTCTTAGAGACTGTAACACAGGCCAAACTGGATTCATGGCTTTGACTCAGACAAGAATTTTAGGACTAGTAAAATCAAATTTGAGATTTTATTAAAGATATTTTAACATAGACTTCAACCCAAAGACTTAGAAGAGAATATTAAGATATACCCACGTGTAGATCCTCAAGGGAGTCACAATCTTAGCACTCGCTATATACACCATTTTTATGTTTCTCAACTTAGATCTCAGAAGGTTGCTTACATATTGTACATGTGTATTATGAGATTATAGGGTGCCTTCAGACATGCCTTGGCTGGAATTATAATCTGATAAGGTAAAACCAGGAGCCACTGGTTGCATAAGGAGTTTTGTACATGTCCTTTTCCTGTAAATAAAGTTTCTAATGAAAGTCCTAGAAAATTGCAGATTTATAGCTGAGGAGGGAGAAAGGTCTTGAGCAGTTAATTGTGCCGGAATTCCTGCTTCTCTGTAGGTAAGAGGCTTCAACCAAATTCCTGGGTGAGGGGGCTCCTCTTCCTTCTCACAACCTCATACTTTCCCTTTCTTCCTACCTCAGGAGAAATAGGAAGTGAATACATTTTAAAGATTTGGAGGGCAAGGGTGGAGACAGGGTCTTATTATGTGGCCCTTGGCTGGCCTAGAACTCACTATGTAGACCACTCTTGCCTTGAACTCATAGAGATCCACCTGCCTCTGCTTCTCAGGTGCTGGGAAAGTGCACCACCATACCTGGCAAGATTGTTTTTATATTTATTTAAAGTATGTGTGTGCATGCTGTGAGCATCTTGTGTGTGCAGGGAATTAGAAAACCTGGAGCTGGAGTTACAGGCAGTGGTGAGCTGGGTGCTGGGAACTGAACTCTGCTCCTCCATGGATTCATCTCTCCAGCCCCTGAAGTTAGTATTTTAATGGGAACAATATCTGTTTGGAAAGATGAAAAGGTTTGGGATTGATTATATCATGTTTACTTAGAGTCATAACTTTAAAAAAGGTTAAAACGGCTAATTTTATATTTCATCAGTTTTTTTGGTTTTTTCGAGACAGGGTCTCACTATGTAGCCCTGGCTGTTCTGGAACTCATTGTGTAGATCAGGCTGGCCTTGCACTCACAGAAATCCACCTGCCTCTGCCTCCCAAGTACTGGGATTAAAGTCACTGACCCAGTGCAATTTTTTTTTAAAGAGATTCTGGACTGTATGGTGTTTTTGTTGTTGTTGTTGGGGTTTTTTTGTTTTGTTTTTTTGTGTGTGTGTACTTTTTCGTTGTTGTTTTGGTTTAAGGTGTGGGGAGGAGAGGGAGAAAGAATCTGAAGTTGGGTCAGTGGGAGGATCTGGGAAGTTGGGGGAGGAGAAAGAATATGATCAAAATACATTGCGTGAAAAATCTTTAAAATAAAATAAGATTTTGGTTAGGTAGGTCTTGCCTGGTCAGGTTGTCAAAGGTTCTGGGCATTAAGCATGCAGCCAGCTTCAGCTGTACCACTTCCCTAGTCCCAAGGAGCCCAGTAACTGTCCTATTTTCTCACAGCCTTTGTGTGTAGGTGATGTTGCCTGAGCAGAGCCGTACTCCTGCACCTTCAGGCCCCTCATCTGCCTCTGCTGCTTCCCCAGAGAGGCCATCTGCTCTTGGAAAGAGACAAGCAGCCCTTGGTTCATGAAGGGAAGGTGGTCTCCCATTCCCAAAGCACACGGCAGCATTCTCAGTGCCTGGAGTAAGACAAATAGAAGTCCCATTCTCATTGACCCACACTCTACCATTACCCTCAAGGTCAGGACCTCAAGGTCAGGAGCCTGATTAGTGCTGTAGCTATACTCAAGACCTCAGAGCCTGCAACTAACTAGGTCAAGCCTTTTCTCAAAGAAAACCCAGTCCCACATATATCCCCTGTAGACAGAGTTTTTGTCATTGGGACTGCCAGCTCCAAAATAAATGCACAGAGACTTATTAATTATAAATGCTCGGCCAGTGGCTCAGGCTTGTTACTAGCTAACTCTTACATTTTAAATTAACACATTTCTTATCTACCTTCTGCCACATGACAGTACCTTCTTTCAACATAACTCGTTCATCTTGCTTCTTTCTGCATCTCTCAAGACTCCTCTGGCTCTGCCCTTCTTCCTAGTGTCCTTAGTCTGGTTCTCCTGCCTAACCTTACCCTGTCCAGCTATTGGTCAATCAGCTTCTTTATTAAACCAATTACAGTGACATATATTCACGCAGTGTAAAGGAATAGTATACATTCTCCCCTACAAAATCCTAGTTCTTCCAGGTTTTCTGAGCTTAAAAGACCCAGAAAGGAATCCGGCAAGGAGCCAGGACACCTCAGGCTCAGGAGCTCCTCATCCCACCTCAGCCTTTTCCCACTGCAGGCTGCTAGAGAGCCTTCCCAAAACACAGCAGGGACATGGGGCTACCAGGCTGAGTCCCCAGTTGCATAGAGGGTAGGAAGCTGCCACCACCCCATCTGGTGTGCTGACCCTCCACAGCTCATGCCCTGTAGCTAGCTACCTCTGGGCAGTAGACTGAATCAATGGGGGCCTGAAATGGACATCTCTCCTGGTCCTGAGCCTAGGGCAGTGTTGGGGGGCACCTCTTCCCAGCAAGCCTTATCCACTCTTCTGAAGAACTGTGTTTGCAACTCTCCATCCTTGGTGGAAGCAGGAAGATTCTTCAGGTCTCACCAGTGAGTCCAGAAGACTTGGGCTTTGCCCCATGAACATCTTCTCCTGTCCCTGCTTGCTCCATAGACATTGCTACCCAAGCCCCAGAGCCAACTTGTGAAGCACTGGAAGAGTCCACATCCTGCTGGTGGATCCCAAATGAGGCAATTCCTCCACACATCAGTTCCCTCCCTGTCACTGTAGCTGGCGGTAAGTGCCACTATGATCATTGGGGTGATAACCCAGATTTGGGTAGTGACCCAAAATTCCATGAGTGCCATATACCAACAGATACAGAAAATTTCAGAACTGTATGGGCAGCCCCTGTGGATGTTCCTGTCATAACACTTGGCTGAGGGGCATTTTACTCTATTCAAATAAAAATCACAGAGGTAGCTCCCTCAGTGCTGACAGACTTACACACCTGAAACTTGCAAGCCAGGCTTCCAAACCTCAGAGCTTAGCATTCAAGCCCTGATAACTAGAGCCTTGTGGTCCCAGCCTTTCAAAGCTAGAAACTCAAAGCTCTAGGCACTCAAATCACAGCAATTCTTTGCCTTCAAAGGTGGCGGCCCTGGAGCCAGTGTCACAGGTCCAAAGCTGAGTGATCAGGTCCTCCACTACCTGAACTAGAGGCTCATTGCTCACTGCTTTACTGAAGGGCCAGGAACCGGCAAAATCTGGAAGAGAAAAATTCTCAGCTTCTCTCTGCCCTTGCCTCTAGCACTGTTCCAAATGATAGAAAAGATGAGCAAAAGCCAGGAAATGTGCACCTGTACATATAGCTTCCAATAAATGATCTGAACTCACCTTTTCCTGGGGGACATCCAGTAGCTGCCCTTTTGGTGCCAGGGCTTCGGGCCTCAGCACAGGAATTTGTGAAATCAGTCAATCAATTCAAAACCTCTCCCTCCTTCCCTTCTCTCCCCTCCCTTCTTTCTGATGGTCTCAGGCTCATGGCAAATCTCCTGCCTCAGTCTCTCAAGTGCTGAGATCACAGGTATGAGCCACCACACCTAGCTAAAACATTTTTAATTAATATTTAAACCCTTTGAACAATTTAATTTCAAAAGTCAAAATCTGTCCACTGTTGACACACGGAATTTGGCTCTCCCGTGAGAAGCCTGTGCCCACTCCAGAGTGTGACTGTTGTTCTCTTACATGTTTCCCTTCCTTTTGAGATGGTGTATGTATGTTTGTATATGCCATATACAAATAGTGCCCAAGGAAGCCAGAAGAGGTTCCAGTGTTGGTTCCCTTGGAGATGAAGTTACAGGTGCTTGGAAGCCACCTGATACGGTTGCTTGGGAACCAAACTCAGGTCCCCTGAAAGAGCAGCAAGCACTCTTCTCCTCTCAGCCATCTCTCCATCCCAATCGTCGGCTCTTAATCCCCATGCTTCAATCTTCATGAAAGCTTTTTCTAAATAAACACAAGGTTTGCTTTATCCTGACTCACACTGAAATTCTTTTCTGCAGTGAAGAACCCTGGCTTCCTCTGAGTGGAGTTTGGAAGAGCTCCATGAGCTGTTGTAGGCAGGAGTGAAGAGACGACACTTGCCTGTGTGTGGTGCCTACTGTGTCCTGGAACTGTGGGAGATTTTGAGCTGAAGAAACCTCAGCCTGAAGTGGGAGAGGACCAGAGGAGAAGTAACTCAGACAAACAGAGAGGATCCAAGAGTAACTCCCATCCTAGATCAGGAAGTTAGTTCAGGACAGAGGGGCTCCAGGACATAGGACTGTAGTTTCACAATCAGGGTAAGCTGGGACTGCAGCCCCTCTGCAGCCTGGACTCTGCCCTTCACCATGTGCTCCTCACTGCCAGGTAATATTTTCCTCCCATAAAACATGGCTTCTATCAGTTGGACTCATAAACCCGCTAATGATCCCTGAAGGCCAGCCTTGTGCCCCGTAGGCAGACATCTGAGGCCCTTCATTAGGGAAGCCCAGCTACCTACCCCACCCCTACCTCCCATTGTACACACACAGACATGGCTTCTTTGCCTCCTCACACCATCCCAGGAGCGCTTTCTCCAGTTCACCAGGTATCCCATCTGACCCCCAGGGCCCTGGACTTGCAGCCCTGCTCCACCCATGTGACTGCTGGCATTTATCACCCCACCTCACAGCTGCCCCAGAAGCTATCTCCTGCAGACACTCACTTCTCCCTCTGCTGGGATGAGTGTGTGCTTCTCTCAGGGGAACTTGCCTGGGCTTAGGGGGACAAGTGGATCAATGTCACTCAACAGCCAGAGCCAACAAGACCCAGAAATGCGGGAACAAAGTGGAACACTGTCCCTTGGAACCTGTGGACCACTGTAGTGTTGAAGAGTGGCCTCAAAGAGAACTGGCCCCTGTGAATGCAAGCCATTCACAAAGGGTCTTTGCAAATGCCAGTGAAGAACCTCAGAATGAAGTCACTTGGAGTAGGGTAGACTCCTAGTACAGTTTATTCCCAAAAGACACAGATATTAAAGGCCTGGCCCCCAGTCTGTGGGGCTATTAGAAGCTGGTAGAACCCTTAGGAGGAGGGCCTAATGCCAGAAACTGGGGTGATTGGGAATGTCCCATCAGATTGTGGGGCCCAGACCTTCCTCATTCTCTTTTATCTCCTGGCCATGCAGTGGGTGGTTTTGCTTTGTCACATGCCCCCATAAAGTGTCATCTTGCCATTAGTTCAAAAACTGTGGATCTGCTCTGTGGCCTCACCAACGGGCCACCCAGCTCCTCACTCAGCAACTAAAGGAGAGTTTTTCACCACCTGCCCACACTGTCTCAGAAAGCAACACTCTGATTTCCCTCTGGATCAGGAGCAAGTCCAGCTGGACCCCCGACCAGGACAGAGGGTATACAAAAGGCTCCCCTAAAGGACTTGGAAGACAGGAGAAGACAAAGAAGTCAGAGCGTGTAACTGCTCTTAGCCGTGTTACCCAAAAGCACTGTTTGGGGGACTTTTCCTTTCAGAAGTTAATTATTCTCACACTTAGAATTTGTTTCCTCATAGGCCCCAAACCAAAGGGCACAAGCACAAAGGGGGTGTTTTGGAAGCTGAGGCTCCTGCAGAGGTCACGTTGGGGTCAGATCAACGGCACTACCTTGGGCAGGGAACCAGCAGAAGTCATAAAGGCTCAAAACACCCTGCGTTGCAAATTAATAAATATCATTATTGATAGACAGAACAAAGCCTGCCTTCACTTCTTGATTTGGTGGCCTGTTTGGTGAAGTACTTAGGAACAGGCTCAGCCAACATACACACATAATGGCTTTAATTACATCCTGTGAATTTATTTTTCCAGAGAGAAATATTTCTGAGGGGAAATGCCCATAAAAGTAGCTTTAGCAGAGTGTTATTGTGTGTACACTTCCTATAGGAAATCTGTTTAGTTTAAATCCCAGCTTGAGGGCTCAAAGACAGGGGACCCAGAGCAGCCTGCTGACAGCCCAGAGCGGGTGGGGTGGTGGTCCGGGGCCACTGTGCCCTTTGCCCTTGAGATGACTCTCTCAGCTCTGCACTCATTAACTCCGACTTATTCTTAGGAGAGTGAAGAGGCTATGCTTTCATGGCTTCATGCTGGGCACTGTCCTCCTCCCAGCTGAGATCCCTTCCGGTTAGTAGGACGACAAGGACAGTTGAGATGGAATCCTATTTTCTTAGCTCTATGTGGAATCACAACTTCTACTCTTTTCCAGGGACCTGATCCCCTCCCCCTCCCCGAGACCCCGAGACCCCAGTGTGGGCTGGCTGCCTCCCAAACTGTTGTTCTAGAGTTACCTTTGACTTGTAGGACACACACATGTCGATGTTATATTAACATGTCTTCTTTATATGCCACTTCTCTATTTTTACATAACCGGCACCACAATGGCTATGAACCATTCCTTATGACTTCTTGAATCTTTGGCTCTCCAGCTTGCAGGACAAGCCTCAATCTACACTGACAGATGCTGAACCTGAGTACATGGAGGGAATTTTAAAAACCAAATTAAGTTGCCTCCAGTTACTTCAATCCTATTACATGCCTACTTTCGAGCGCTGAGGAGACAGCTCAGTGGTAGAGTTGCAGCAAACTCCATAGGTTTTGGGGCTCCAAACACCACAGGAGTTAGCTGCTTTTGCAAGTTCCCGAGTGCATACAGCTGGCTCTTTAGTTTCTTCCCTTTGGCTTTCTCTGGGCTCCTTTCTCCGGCTGCTGCCAATAGTCATCTGAATTGTCATTGTCAGCAGATTTGGTAAGTTAATTGGGATTTCTTTTTTTTTTTTTTTTTGGTTTTTCGAGACAGGGTTTCTCTGTGTAACTTTGTGCCTTTCCTGGAACTCGCTTGGGAGACCAGGCTGGCCTCAAACTCAGAGATCTGCCTGCCTCTGCCTCCCAAGTGCTGGGATTAAAGGTGTGCGCCACCACCGCCCGGCTAATTGGGATTTCTTAAAGGGACAAATTAGTTAAAGGAAAGTTTTTCCCACATTAAAAAAATGGGAAACATTTTTAAAATGGAAGGAGTTTTGTCTCTGTTTGACTATAAGCTAGACAGTCTAAAAATGGAACAATTAAATGAGAGAATAATTAGGGTAGATGGGATTTATGTAATGTCAATTATAAATATTGTTTGATCATTTCTGTTTTATCATTAAAAAAGTTGGTTAATATGAGTTCCAAGATAAAAGTTTTAGAAAAACTTGTTAAAACAGATCAGAGACATTCAGACCCAGACAGAAGAATTTAAAGAACCACTTTAAGCATTGCATTATAAGTTTACAGAGAAACAGAGTAAGGCTTTTAAACAGCCAACCTTTATCTAGTAACCTTACAGAAACTGCCAAATGTTAACTATCCCCCAGGCTGTGTACAAGCCAACTGGACTCCTGTGCAAATGTTAGATTTGAGGAGATTCAAAGAAGCAATAGTCTCATATGGCATGCACTCACCTTTTGTGAAGCAGAGGTTAAACTCGTGGTCAACTTGTAATAGAATTATCCCTCAAGACTGGAGAGATTTGGTTACAGCAGTCTTGGAGGCTGGACCCCAATTACAATGGAGGACCTGGTAGAAGGATGAGGCTAAGACCATTGAACAACGAAGTAGGACTAGAGGTCTTAAAATATCCCAAGATCAACTTCTTGGAGAAGGAGATTATGCTGATATACAAAGACAATCTTTAAATGATGACCACACTCTAGCTTTATGCTGCAAGGCAGCCTTGAATGCTTGGGACAGAATTGAAGAAGTAGGAAAGAAAATTGAGTCATTTACAAAAGTTATACAGGGCTCAAAAGAAACCACCGATTTCTTACAAAGACTGACTTCAGCAGTAAGTAGAATCATACCAAATTCAGAAGCTAGACAAATATTGAGTCTCTGGCTTTTGAAAATGCTAATGCACAATGCAAAAGGGTAATTAGGCCATTAAAGGCAAGATCAGGACCCTTGGAGGAATGAACATGAGATATAATTAATATTAAATCTCATGACCATAATTATGCTTGGATAGGAGAGGTGATCTCCAGAGGTGTGAAGAAAAATAGTAATGTCAAATGTTTCAATTGTGGTAAACAAGGTCACCTAAAAAGGGACTGTAAATAAGGCATTCCTAGAAATAATGGTTTTTCAAAGGACAATAGCAACAGAATGACCCTCCCTTCTGGATTATGCAGAAGGTGTAGCAAAAACAAACATTGGACTAATGAATGTAGGTCAACAAGGGACAGACAAGATAATACCTTGCCTTTGACGTCTGGAAACTCCCTGAGGGGCCTCTCGCAGGCCCCCATGTCAAATTTTGTTCAGTCTTTTCCTGTCATTGTGGAGGAAACTCCTTCCCAGAGCAATTAAAGAACCTAATGCCTATTGTAAAGGAGAACATAGAAGAGAGAACAAAAAAATTCGGGAGAAACCATAACATGGATTTTTTGGCAAACTTCTATAAATGAACAAAGACCAAAATTAAAACTACGAATAAATAACATTGTCATTGAAGGTCTTGTAGACATAGGTGCGGATGTAACAATAATTGCACCAGAATCTTGGCATTCAAATGACCTCTTCAGGAGATAAATGTTCAGTTTTTAGGGATTGGAACATTATCTCAAGTGAAACAGAGCACTAGATAGGTTGAATGTATAGGGCCAGAAGGACACAGAGGAAAATTAAAGCCATATGTGACTAATATAGCTATGAATCTATGGGATTGTGATTTGTTACAGCAATGGAATACCCTGATTAACATTCCTCCAATCTCAGAAACAAACCATGAACTAATATATGTTTCTGGGGAAAATATTAGAAGGTATTAGAAAGAACAGTCACCAACCATCTATATTGTACCAGAACAGGGCACAACAGCTGCTGATCTTCCAAAGACACCAACAGCCCTACCTTTAAAATGGTTAACAGACAAGCCTGTATGGGTTCAGCAATGGCCTTTAACAACAGAGAAACTTCAGGCCTTGAAATAGGTGGTACAAGAGCAGTTAAATGCTCAGCATATTGAAGAATCAACCAGCCCTTGGAATTCTCCTGTATTTGTGATTAAAAAGAAATCTGGTAAGTGGAGAATGGTAACAGATCTAAGAGCTGTTAACAAGTTGCCTTCTCTGTTACCTAAAGGATAGTCTTTTATAGTTATCAATTTAAAAGACTGTTTCTTCTCAATACCCTTACAAGAAAAAGACAGAGAAAAATTTGACTTCACAGTGCCTACTTATAATAATTCTCAGCCTGTTAAGAGATATCAATGGAAGATTCGCCCACAGGGAATGTTAAATAGCCCAACCATGTGCCAATATTTTGTACAACAGCCACTGGAAGTAATACATAAACAATTTCCTCAATCTATAATTTACCATTACATAGACAACATTTTACTAGCTGATTCAAATGTAGATACTTTAGAAAGAATGTTTGGAGAAGTAAAGAAAATTTCGCCTTGTTGGGGATTACAAATTGCTCCTGAAAAAATACAAAGAGGAGATTCTATTAATTATTTAGGATATAAAATAGGTCTACAAAATATTATATGCCAAAAGGTGCAAATTAGGAGAGAATGATTACAGTTTTTTTTTTTTTTTGTTTTCCGAGACAGGGCTTCTCTGTGTAGCTTTGTGCTTTTCCTAGATCTCACTCTGTAGGCCAGGCTGGCCTCAAACTCAGAGATCCACCTGGCTCTACTTCCCAAGTGCTGGGATTAAAGGTGTGCACCACCACTGCCCAGCAATTGCAGATTCTTAATGACTTTCAAAGACTGCTAGGAGACATTTCCTATCTATGGGTAAAACAATGATGAAGTGAGTAATCAGTTCAAAACCTTAGAAGGTGACAAGGACTTAAACAGTCCAAGAGTATTATTGTTGAGAGAGAATTGGCTTTGGTGGAAAAGAAAATACAGGATGCACCATTTGGATCCAAAGCTTGATTGCATTTTGGTTATTTTACCCTGTAAGCATTCTCCTACAGGAATTTGAATGCAGAGAGAAGTCATTATCTTAGAATGGATCTTTTTACCACATAAACAGTGAAAAATTAAAAACTTATTGTGAAAGAGGTCTCTGAGTTGATTCTAAAAGGAAAATTGAGACTTCGTCAATTAGCAGGAATAGACCCAGCAGAAATTATAGTACCTTTTACTAATGATGAAACTGACAAATTATGAGCAGAAAGTGAACCTTGGCAAAGAGCTTGCAGTAATTTTTTGGGAGAGATTAACAACAAATATTCCAAAAGCAAAAGAATTCAATTTATAAAGTGAACTAACTGGATCCTGCCTCACATTTTACAGGGAACACCTGTAAACACTTGGCACTTGTACATTTTATACTGATGCAAACCAAAAAGGAAAGGCAGGTTACAAATCAGAAAATTTAAGTAAAGTGGTTCAAAATCCTTATAATTCTGTCCAAAAATCAGAATTATATGATATTCTTATGGTATTAATGGATTTTACGGAATCTCTTAACATAGTTACTGACTCTCAGTATGCAGAGTTGTCTTACACATTGAAACTGCTGGATTTATCCCTGATGAGTCAGAATTAACTCCACTATTTATTCAGTTACAAAAAATAATCAGGAATAGGAATCATCGCTTATATATAACTCACATCCAATCCCACATGGGTCTGCCAGGCCCTCTAGCACAAGGTAATGATGAGACTGACCAACTATTGATAAAAAATGTGCTGGATGCCTCAGAATTTAAAAAAAAAAATGATAAAGGATTTTTCCATAACCTGGCAACAAGCCAAGGAAATTATAAGAAAATGTCCTTTGGAAAAGCCAAATCTCAAGGAGTATTTGGTGTTATTTGGCTTTTAATATGTCAGCTGTTTCCTGCTATGAATTTCATGTGCGTTCTCATACTTCCCCAAGATCTTCTAATAGTGTATTTTATCTAAAATATCTCTCAAGCATCCAAACTGCAGACGAGAGTAAGCCTTTCAGACCAATCACAGGTCTCCAGAATAAAGGTAAACACCCTTATGGAGACATTGCCTGATAGGCAGATGTTAGGTGCATAGCTTTGTTTCTTGTGCAAATTAAGCTCAGACCCTCAGGCAATTGATTCAGAACAAAAGGGTTTTGGGCATACCAGGTGCAATGAAGCTTCAAAGCAGGTTTCCTAGCTCTGAGCAGAGTCACCCTACCCTGCCAGAAAATGGCAGGAAGAGGAACGGGAAGGAATGAGGATGGAGAAGAACAAAGGTGATGAGGATGGAGACAGAAAAGAACTTAAGAGTTCTGAGAGGACAGGAGGAGAAGGGACAGAGAGGAGCTAAGTATGAGTAGAGAATTGAAGCTGTGTAGATAGAATCTTGTTTCAGGGGAATAAAGTGAATGGACTGTAGAGCTTGGTGTACTTAGATTCACTCCCTCAGATTATTCTTGCTGTTGGTAGAATCTCTTCTGGACCCCTGGGAAGGAGACTATAAAGGCTGGACCCCAATAGGTTCCATTAATGGCATACACCTTTAATCCTAGCACTCGGAAGGCAGAGATCCAACTGGATCTCTCTGAGTTCAAAGCCACCCTGGACTACATGAGATTGATTCAGTCAGCCAGGCGGTGGTGGCGCACGCCTTTAATCCCAGCACTCAGGAGGCAGAGCCAGGGGGATCTCTGTGAGTTCGAGGCCAGCCTGGGCTACAGAATGAGTTCCAGGAAAGGCATAAAGCTACACAAAGAAACCCTGCCTCAAAAAAACAAAACAACAACAACAAAAGAGAGATTGATTCAGTCTAGGAGAGAAACAGAGCCAGGCAGTGGTGGCACACACCTTTAATCCCAGTACTTGGGAATCATATGGCTTTATCCCAGCACTTGAGATCTCATGCCTTTGCTACCAGTATTTGGGAAGCACACACACCTTTAATCCCAGCACTAGGAAGGAAGTAATATGGCTGAGCAGAGAAAGTTCTATAAGGTGTGAGGAGATGGGAACTAAAGCCTTTTTTGGCTGAGGAGCACTTTTCAGCTGGATCCCTTTCGGCTGAGGAGTCAGAGACATTCAGTGAGAGGATTCGTGGAGTTGGCGAGGTGAGAAGTGGCAGTGGTTTGTTCCTTTGTCTCTCTGATCTTTTGGTATTTACCCCAATATCTGGCCTATTATCATAAGACCTATTAGACTTCATGCAACATAGAGTGCCTGGCGTACAAGTGTGAAGAGCTAAATTTGGATCCCCAGCACCAACATAAAAAGCCTGGCACAGTCACACAGGACTCCAACCCCAGTGCTGAGGGATGAAAAGGGAGAAAGAAGGAGGATTACATGGTCTTGCTGGCCAGCCAACCTAGCTGGAAAAGGAAAAAAAAAAAAAATGAGTTCCAAGTTTAGTGAGGCTCTGTATTAAAGGGTAAGGCAGGGTGTGGAACATCCAACATCCTTCTCTGGCCTCTGCACATAGGCATGGACACAAGCACACACATGCATACACCCACACACACACATACCCATGCCACACATAAGTAAATAAACCACTTTGTCTATGTCCTTACTCACAAACATATAAAACTGTGACCTTGGTATATAGACACACTCCTTGTTTTCCTTTTTATCATAAGTTTAAATTTTGTTAGATTTAATTTATGCATATGGGTGTTTGCCTATATGCATGTGTGTGCCCAAGGAGTTCAGAAGAAGACAGGGGATCCCCTGGAACAGGAGTTACTGATGGCTGTAAGTCACCATGTCGGTTCTGGGACCTGCACCCAGTCCTCTTCAAGAGCGGCAGATGCTCTTAACCCCTGAGCCATCGCTCCTCGTCATGAGTTTAATGCTTCATTTATCTGTGCAAGATTTGCTCTGCTTCTTATGTCACAGTGTGGGGAATCAAGGTATAGTTAGAAAAGAGATGTTCAGAAGCTATGGTTTGTGTAGTTTCAAGGATTAGATACCTGACTGACCCTAGGAATGGAAGCTGCTAGAATACCATACACAACATAAAAAGCACCTTCTTAAATCCTGTGGTGATACGTTTTCAATAAATACCAGGCAAAGCCCTTTGTTAGGAACAGGCACAAGACATCAGAAAGGCAGAGCTGAGACACACAACAGTCCAGAAGACAGACAGGCCAGTCATCACAAACTACAGACAGAAGGAAGAAGAATTCAAATCTGAGTTCACACTTGGTCAAGAGAGTAACAAGCAAGCAGGGTCTGGAGGTGACGAGAGCCATGTCCACTCTCTCCAGAGGCCTCTTTGCTCTGTAGACGCTGTAACCTTCCTACTGTTAAGGAGTCTAAGTATTTTAACAGCAAGATGGATGCCTTGACAGGTTTCAAAATAAAAATAAGGAATGAAGAGGTCTTGAGTTTTACAGGCAACGGGAGAGCTCTCTTGGAGACACAGCCTGCTGCACCTGGCACCCATGCGAGTCTTCTGAGTGGGTTGGGGAGCAGCAGCCTGTGAGGCACCTGGAAGCAATGCTTCTGTCCAGAGCATTGCAGGCTCCAGGGCTATGTGGAGTACTTACAGGAAGTTTCCAAATTACTTGAACCAGTTTAGCTTAAAATCCATAGCTAGAGTTTTTCTCTTTGCTTGGTTGGTTTATTTGAGCATATCAAAAGTAGAGGGTGAACTTGGTTAGTTCAGGGCAGCTTGGAAAAGCAAGTTAGGATCACCGAACCATTTGTCAACACTGACTAGATGCCCACCCACCCCTAACTCTCACTGGCACTTTAGGCACAAAAGGGGAGGGTACCTCTGTCTCTACATATTTACTCACTATTATTTTTTGTAAAGTTGATCACTGAAAGGAAAGTAAGTATGGATAATACTAAAGTATGAACGTTACAACGCCCTGAGCTAGTGTTTTAGTAGCTGTGTGTCTGGGTGTATGTACGAGTGCAGGTGGTATGTGGAAGTCAGTCCTCACTTTCCACCTCATCTGAGGCAGGGTCCTGTTTGCTGCTGCATAGACCAGCCTGGTCCATCCTGAGGGTTCCCTGTCTCTGCCTCTCATCTTGCTGTAGGAGCTCTGGGACTGCAGATGGGAGCTGGCTACCACATGTGGCTGTTTTAGGTGGGTTCTGGGAGTCCCTATGCAGGTCCTCACACTTGCACAGTGAACACTTTACCCACTGGACCATCTCACCACTGTACCCCATGCTATTTCTACACATTTCCTCTAAGCTCAGATTAACATCAGCTGAATCTGTAACTTCAAATCCCTAATGTGTGACTCCACACTTCTAGAAAACATATAAACCACAGTAGGGAAACAACTAGGAATTCCATTTCTGAACTCTCTCAAAATATGGTCAGGGCTTAATTTGTAAATCCCAAGACACAGACAGTTACACATACAGGCCTTCAGAAATGTCACAAGCGATCTTAAACCTTCTAGCAGAGGATGAGCAGACTCATAAAGTGTCAATCACTATGGGAAAAACAGTGTGTCACAGTATGGATAAGAAGCTATTTCCCCTGGATTCATCTGAAAATTAAAATCCAAAAGCTTACATTTTTTTCTATCAACTTGACAATCCATACACTTATAGGAAAAATAGGTGATTATTTTAATGATTTATGTATAAAAGAAAAATAAAACTTTATGATACAATCTGATACACTACAGCATATAAAATTTACTCATATACAATGTATGTAATTTGTGCAACATAAAAATTCTATTCATATATACAAATTTATAAAAGGTTATATATATCTTAACTTGGGCTACATAGGGTCCACTTAGGGTTATGGCTAAGTCATTCAATTTAGTAGAAAAGAGATTATGAACATACAAAAGACTGGTTGACAAACAATCCTTCCCTCCTCCTCAAACTATTCAGAAGCATCCGGTTGGTAGAGTAGTGGGTGCCAGAAGGACTACCAGCTGAAGGGAGTCTCCACACGGTCCCGATGGCCCTCAGCTGAGAACTGGGCTGCTGCCTTCAACTGACTGAGAAACACTAGCTGTGTCATGTCTGCAAGCCTTTAGGAAACAGAATGTGCTCCAGTAGTCTTGGCACTTACCAAGGCTTGCCTTAGTGAACATAATAAATACTCAGAAACATAAGGATGATCTCAGACCTTAAGCCAGTAAGAATATCTCCTAACACTGAGATCCTTTATACAATAATTCAAGACCTTGTAAGTATTTACAGTATTTTATGTAGGCGAAAAACTGAATATAAACCACAAAAAAAAAAAAAAAAAACCCTATGCTTTAAAAAAAGGATCTTTAAAAAGGGGAAACCAACACAAACTATAAATTCTTGGTGTACTCTCTTCTTTATAGTCTCTCCTCACTCCCACCTCTCAGTGCACACACCTACACAGAGGAAAAGGATGCTGCTGCCTGCCCCTCATGCTACAAGGTCTTAAGGAGGCCGAGGGGACTGCTTATCCACTGGGAGTACTCTGGAGGCTGAAGAAAGCCAAGGAGGCAGCCCATGACAGTTTCCCATCAGACAATGCCAGACTTAATAACGGCCAGACTGAATTCTCCTTTTTCAGCATATCAACTTCATGGGCTAGAAATGCAGACAGCAGGGCCAGGAGGGGACTGCAGAAAGACGCATGTGCAATAAGAGGGCAACAACCCTGCCCAGGCGACAGGCACCTTACAAGGTCACAGGCATTTCATGACACTTCATGACCCCTTTCAGGTAGAAATGGAAACGCAATGTAATCATTTCTGGCCTCGTTCTATTTGTAAAGTACCCACTAAAAGGACACAGTCACCCTTTACTGGGTGCTGGCAGGAAGTCCTTCTGGAAGACTCAGAAGCAGAAATAAAGAGCCACCGTTTCCCCAGAAGGATGACACAACTTACCGCTAGAACATTCAGGGACAGGATTAAACTGGCTGCAGCAGAAAACGTATTTGCCAAAAAGCAAAGAAGCCCTCCCACAAGGTGAGCTGAAGACCAAAGTAGCAAGTACCGCAGCTGGAAGGAGGTAAGAAAACACGGCCTTTTAATAAGTTTAGTGCCTAAACCAAAAGCTGAATTCAGCTGGGTCCAGCCACCTGCAGTCCATTTTCTCAGCAGACTGGGGCTCAGAGTGGTGCTTTCCTGCCTCTTCTCCCATCACGAGGAAGACGGCTCCATCTCTGCAGGACTGGCCTTTTACCTTCGTGACGTCAGGTTGATGCTATGCACCATTTTCTGGATCTTCTCCTCGTTCTTCAGGATGTTGGCCTTCACAGCACAGATCTTGTCCTGCTGGTCTTTGATCTGCTGCTCCAGCTCAGCTAGCTCGGCCTTCAGGGGCTCCACTGCACTGTCTGTGATGCTGGTGGGAGACAAGCAGTGGCTCATTAGTGTCCTGAGGGTTCGGTCTGTGTCTCTCCCTCCAGTCCAAAAGCTAGCACCAGCAAAGGGCTGGCTGGCTTCACCCCAAGAAAAGGGTTAAGTGCCAGCCCCCTAAGAATGGCAGGACAGGCACCACTCACAACCGGCAGGCAGGCCACAGTGCAATCAAGCCTGAGAACGCCAATCGCCTGTTTACTTCCCACAGAACCAGGCAGAGAACCCGGGGCTTCACACATGCTAGGCAGACACTCTACCACAGAGCTGTTTCCCTAGCCCATGTGAGATTTTCCTTAAAAAGTAAAATGAAAAGAACTAATATTCCCTCCGAGAAAGGCCTGATGTACTTAAAGTATATACACAAAAAGGACCAAGTGGCAACAGGGAAGTAGGCGACCAAGTCCCCACAGACATGGATTCAGCCTGGGGCAGCCAAGAGACACCTCTCCTCTGGATAAGGCTCACAGAGCTTAGAGGGACTCCTTCTGCCCGTGTCCCATTGGTTCAGCAGGGACAGGTGATCTCTTCACTGCTGGGCAGAGCACTGGAACAGCCACAGAACATCCCTCAGAATGCTGGAGTCAAATGCAACCTTCCCTTCAGGCTTTTAAAGCCTATCAATAGAAAGTCGATACAACACAAAGAGCCGGGTCCCACCCTTTGCGGCAATAGAGCGGGGTCAGGTTTCATAAGGGCTGACACTTCCCAACATCTTATGTCCAAAACTATGAAGTGATAACCATCACATGCTGCAACCAGCACTAATGTTCTCGGTGAGTTTTCTAGATTCCATCATGTTGCATATTTAAAAACTTATGGGACTAAACATAACAGTAAGAAAGAGCCCCCATATTGGTGGTCCAACACAAAGCAGTCAGTCCTGAAACCATATGCACACAACAAAAGTGGATTTAGCAGGTGTGTTTATGTATTTGTGTACACACAGACATATATATATCATCAAGAAAGAAAGGCTATCCATTTGAGAGTGGGGGCATCAGAGGGGTTGGAGGGATACCTAGGAGGGGGTGGAAGAAGGGAAACAGGAAAAGTGATGTAATTCTATTATGAAATTAATTTTTAAAAAATGAAAAAAGAAGAGTGTAATTTCAGTTTGGTGTGGTGGTACACATCTTTAATCACAGTGCTCAGGAGGCAGGTGATCTCTGTGAGTTCAAGGCCAGCCTGGTCTACAACATAGTGAACTCTAGGCCATCCATGCTACACTGAGACCTTGTCTCAAAAAACAAAAAAAACGGGAGGAAGGGAATGAAGGAGGGAGGGGAAGACCAACTGTAACTCAGCTTTTCTGTAACATGGACGTACAGATGTATCATTCAGTCAAATCATATCTTCTGAAGAAAAAAAGTCCACATTAATAGTCACATGATTCTAGATTTACTGATTACAAACACAGGGTACCTTTCTAAATAAATCTCTAAACAAAACACCTCTCTAAATAAAACACCTCAGTGGCTATTCTATTTCTTTTAGTTACAATTTTGAATGAGTTCATCAGTATCTCATTCAGATCCCCCACCTCTCCCTGTCTGCAGCCCCCCTCCCCTCCCCATCTGCAGCCCCACTCCCCCCCATCTGCAGCCCCCCACCTCTGCTCCTTGCTCAGGGCCTCGGCATGCTGCCTGTTCTCGCTGTGCCACAGCTGCAGCTCGTTCTGCATGGCGTCGACATCCTCCTGGATGTAGTCCATGATCTTTCCCAGGGGAAGTGCACTCTTACACAGGGTCTGGATGGACACACGGAGCTTCTCTATCTCTTTCGAAACGATGTCCTTCTCCTTCTTCCACGCTGACTCAAAGACCAGGGATCGCTCCTTCAGTTATGGGAAGTAGGAAGAGAAAGCCTTTAGGGTGAGCTAGGCAAGTCAGAGGCAGCACCCCAAGTGGGTCCCACAAAAGGAAAACCTGATGAACTGAACTTATCAGAAATTAAAATATTCATGCTGCAGTCCTCAAGAAGCTGGAAAGACAATCAGGTGAGAGGAAACATTTGTCAACCACGCTTTGTACAGAAGACATGTACAGTCAGTAAACTACAGAGAGAACTCACCAAACTCAGTGGCAGCAAGTAGGCAGACAATCTGAAGAGGGACAAGAGACAGAGACATTTCCCTGGAGGTGACACGGGGTCAGCAGTAAGCTCATGAAAGCGTGTCCAAGAGCGCCAGCAGCTCGCAGTGCAATTTAGGCAGCAATGCTCGGTATCAGGCAGAAAGAAGAGACTGGGCTCTGGTAACCGCTGGTTAGGCAGTTTGGGGGTGTCTTTAAAGACTATCCCAGTCTGCAGTTTGATTCTAAAAATGTCTGCTGAAGGCTTGGCCATTACGAAGGGGCTTTCGAGAGGAAGAAGCCGTCACGGGGAGCTGCCTTTGAGGGTGCATCTTGCTGCTGACCTCTGCACTCCCTCTGTCCCTCGGCTGCACAGGTGGGCAGCTGTACTTGCTGTCAGTACACCCTCTCTGCCATGACGCTCAGTCTCCATGACACCCAGAGCAATGGAGCCAACTAAGCCAGAACACAACTTTCTCCCTTGAAGTTGTTTTCCTCGGGTTTTCTGCCCCAATGACAGAAGAGTGACTAATATACATAAAATCCAGCAAAGGAACAGCCAAGCCTTTACTCAGAAAAAATTACAACTTACAGTCACACAAAAATCTATACAGAAAGGTTGACATTTTATTCAAACTAGTTACAGGCTGGACATGGTGGCTTATGGAAGGTAGAATTGGGAGGACCAGAAGTTCGAGATTATCCTCACCTACATAGCTAGTTAGCTTGAGCTCTGTCTCAATAAAAACAGTAATAAGGGGAAAAAAAACAAACAAAAAGTAGTCACAAGCTAGAAATAGCCCAGATATGTTACATAAACTGTGGTATATCCATACCATGGAAGACTATGTAGCAAAACACACACACACACAAGATCACCTGAACAACTCTTGGAGAATTAGGCCAAATGAAAAAAACCCTGCTTGGCCATAAACTGAGTCCACTTATATATGCAAGCTTGAAAAGACAGAATTACGGAAGTGGAGGGCACACTAGTGATGGCCAGAAGCAACAGCTGGGAGAGAAGAGGCTAAGGTATAAAAGGGCACTGAGAAGGATCTGGTGACAGGAACATTCTGGACCTTGACTATGCTAGTATGGGTAACTTGGGTGTGAGGGAAACAGCATAGGCAAGCTAGGAAGGCTTCGGAGCACATCTCCAGTGCCTCCCACAGCTCAGGGGGATCCACAGGCACCTCAAAATAAAACGCTTTTGGTAAGAGAGATGGGAAAGCCAGGCATGGTGGTGCACACTTGTAATCCTAGAGTTAGACGTGGAGACAGGCAGGTGGGGTTTGCTGGTTAGCCAGCCTAGCCTACTAGGTGAGTGAGACAACTTGTCTCAAAAGAAAAGGCAGACTGGACAGACAGATGGCTCTGTGGTTAGAAGTACTGGTTGCTCCTTCAGGGACCCAGGTGTGACTCCCAGCACCCACATGGCATATCGCAATACCTGTAATATATAGATTACAGATTCTAGGGGGTCCAATCCCCTCTTCTGGCTTCTGTGGGTACTAGGCACACACACATGGTAGCCAGACATATATAAAGGCAAAACTCCCATATACATTAAAAAAAAAAATGGGGGTTGGGGATTTAGCTCAGTGGTAGAGTGGTTGCCTAGCAAGCACAAGGCCCTGGGTTCGGTCCTCAGCTCCAGGGGTGGGGGGGGGGGCGGAACCTTCTTTAAGGTGGATAGTGGCTGAAGAACATGATACCTGAGGTTGTTCTCCATCTTCTACATGCACTTGCATAGACGGGCGCACACACACACACACACACACACACACACACACACACACACACATGAGGGAGGGAGGGAGGGAGGGAGGGATTACAGAAAACTCTCTAACTAAAACGCTAATGACTAACGACTGAAAGGGAAATGAACTGTATTACATGTAAATCAGTAGGCCTCTCTGCCGCTGTAGAAGCTGAGCCTGGAATAGTCACACATACTCACAGCACCACTGTTATCTAGTAGAAAGCAGGGGGCCAAGCATGGCACAATACCAAGATGCAGGGTCCTGTACAGTGGGCAGGAGCAGATCTCCCCCGAGGCAGGGTTCCAGATGCCGGGAGAATGGGGGCAGGGTCTCTGGGAAGGAACACACTGGCAGGCTGCTGGTGCCCAGAGAAGGCTGAGGGCTGGAGAGCAGGGAATGTCACGGGTGCCAGACAGCAAATACAACGAGGACTTTGGTTTGATCCTGACCAGGAAGAGCCACAGAAGGGATGTGAGCGTCAAAGAAAGCTAATTACATCCAAGTTGAAAAGCCATTCGGTTCAGACTTCAGGAAAGGGAAGCAGCCTAAAGGGTCAGTGACAACCGTCCGGAAATGCGAGGGGAAGGCAGGGGCTGGGGTGTGAAGGGCCAGTAACAATCGTCCAGAAATGCGAGGAGAAGGCAGGGGCTGGGGTCTGAAGCACATGTCTGGCCTTGGCTGGTTGGTCCATGTTTTGTTTTGTTTTGAGATGGGGTCTCAACTGGTCTCAAACTTGCTATGTAGCCAAGGACAACCTTGAACTTGTGATCCTTCTTTCTCCACCTCCTGAGTGCCAGGACAGCAGGGCTGCACCAGCAAACACAGCTTAGGAGAGTGTTTCAGTCATAACTTTTTAAGCAGGCATCTTTCGTTGCATCGTTGAAACCCCACAGGTCAGTCTCACACTCCAGGATCCTGTTTCAGCAACCGGATCTTCCTGGCCAGCCGTGCACTGATACCACTGAGACACAGGACCATCCACTCCACCAGCCCTGCCCACCACAGCCTTGTTTTTAACTATTGCGGTTTGTGATTGAAACAATGTCAGAATCATTTTCAACCAGAACCATCTCAGCTTTCTAGGCCTCAGACACTCAACAGGCATGATCACCTGTGCTCACCTGAACTTACACATGTATTTTTGAGGCCTATTCTCTGGGAGGACAACGCTGATGAGGTGAGAACACACAGACACATGACACTGTGATCATGTTCTGTGTACAACCACAGACAGACTTAAGGACAAAAAGCTATTACCTTATGTCCTTAAAAAACGAACCCAAATTCCCCAAACTAACAGACCTCTTCCTTAAGCTTTCGTGAAGGAAACCAGTCCTAGCAATAATAATAATAATAATTATTGCTATTAAGATCATTGAGGAAACAGCACTGAGTATGTCCCCATTGCCCCTCTCACAGAATGTCAATGGAAACTATGTCCCTAAGGAGTCAACTCAAACAATAAATACAAGAACCACAGGTAGACGAAGTCAAAATAAAAACACTCTGTCCGGAACTGAGCGTCAGAAGGGCATTCTCTAGAACAGTCCCCGGAGAGCTGACTCACGGCTGATGACATCACGACACTGGGTGGCCAGTAAGAATCTGAGGCGCACTCGGATCACCAAGAAAGAAACCAAAATCCCTCCCAGGGGACTTGGTTAAACAGCACTCACCACAGACTATCTACCTTAACTAAAATATAACATGGGAAGGTTATTTGGTTCATTAAGAGGCATTTGAAGATACAGCAGGTTTTTACATTTCCTAAGAAATTCTTTCTCCCCAGTCTTTTGAAACCACGTCTCCTGTAACCCAGCAGGCCTCCAACTCCTGGGACTGCAGGAGTGCACTCCCACTCCCTGCCTTAAACGCTTCTCTGTGACAGTCACCCACATTTTCTTGATAGCTGCTACATTTTTCTTTCAGGAGGACAATAAATATAAGCAGGCTACAGGTGACACACACCCAGTTCCCACTGGACACCAACAGGACCTGATTCACAGGGACAGGAGGTGAGAAAGCAAAATCAGAGGCTTTAAACCAACCCAGAGAGAGCAAAACTCACAAAAAGAATGTTCCAGGAGCTACTCTGAGCAGGACGGAAAACACACGGCACTGACAGCTGACAGAGCAACCCAAATGGAGAGGAGCCAGGAGGCAGCACATAAGAAAGGACTGAGGCCCCTGAGGCAGAAGCAGTCAAACGCTTTCGAAGAAGCCCTGCGACTGCCCAAACCTCCACACAGGGCCTTCACCCATCAGCTTTAGAAAGCAGTGACTTCGAGAGTGGAGGGGACACTGTAAAAACTGAATCTCTGATTGTTTTTCAAAAAGTTCTCATGAACTTAAATTAGGGAGAAAATGCCAGCGGGAGCTAGTAATACTAGTGTATAACCTCTTGAGAAGCAAGCATGTGACTGGGAAAATGCATAAAGCATTTAATACCATAAATAAATACAATAATATAGTTAATATGATCTGTGTATTTGTTCTATAACATGTTGTTCAAGTCCATTAGCACAGCAAGAAATCTCTTTCTTTCCAATGAACTTCAAAGACAGCCTGGAGGGAAGCCCAGATTAGAAATCTGCATTTCCTTAGCATCGAAAAAAATGTCCCCTCCAAAGATAAGTGCCCCCAGGACAAACAGCACACCTGATCCCTGCATCCGGGCCAGAACCACGTACTTGAACACTTGGATGAAGGGGAGGAAGGAAGGGAACAAGGATCTGCTGGCAGGAGACGGCATCGTGACGGAGCTGAGTGAGATGTACATTTGCCTCTGAAACCTTCAAGGTGCCTAGAACCCTGCACCCAAGAAGGACAGAGAGTAGACACACTTTTGCATGCATTGTGAAATGTTGATTAAAATAAAAACAAACAACTCTCACAAATTAGCTACCAAGAAAGACTCATCAACTCCTAAGAAGTGACTGCTATAGTACAAATTGTTGATAAAGATTCTCTAGAAACTTTTGCTTGAAAGGTAAGAAACAGGCACCTGGGAACCCACACATCAAGGAAAAAAATCATACCCAGTACATAGATATTAAAAGTAAGAGAGCTTTTAATAAGCAACATCAGTTTGACATTGAAAGAGTTCAAAGCGTCAGGACAGGGCTGGGAAGAGGATTTAGTCAGTTGGTAAAGTGTTCACTGCAGGAACATGAGGTTCTGAGTTCAATCCCCAGCACCCAGGGCGGCACAGGCCTGTACTACCGATGCTGGGTAGGTAGAGACAGGAGGGCTCCTGGGACCTGCTGGCAACCCAGTCTAGCAGAGTCAGTGAGTTCCAGGTTCAGTGAGAGACTCTGTCTCAAAAAATAAGGTGGAGAGCAACTGAGAACACCCCATGTTGACCTTTGGCCTCCACGTCCCCCACCCACCAAACATACACACACACACACACACACACACACACACACACACACACACACACAC
>CABHPQ010171234.1:24573-50612 GCA_902168405.1 Peromyscus aztecus
CACACACACACACACACACACACACACACACACACACACACACACACGTACGTACACTTTATTCTTCATTCAAAGGCATGTACACTCTCTTATCTATTTACCTTTTAAAGTGTACTGATCTGATTTTGTGTATGTGACAAACATGCATGTATGTGTCCAGGTGCACTCGCCTGTGCACACTCGGAGGCCAGAGGAAGGTGTCAGACGACCTCCTCTATCACTTTCCACTTTGCTCCTTTTGAGAGAAGGTCTCTTCGGAGCCAGGCTCAGGGGGGTTTTGTTAGCCAGCAAGCCCCAGTGATCCTCCTGTCTCCACCTCCTGCAGTGGCTAGGGCTACAAGTTTGTGTGGGATTCAAACTCCAGTCCTCAGGTTTGCACAGCAAGGCCTTTTAACCACTGAGCCATCTTTCCAGCCCTTAGTTTACTAAATAAATAAATAGAGTTGCTATATAATCACTAGAAAAACTAAATCTTCAAGGCTATCCAAAGGAAAAAGGAAGGTGTTACTGACAGAGCAACAGAGGATTTGCCAAACTGCAGCTGGAGGCTCCAGGGTCCGGGAGTGTGCAAATCCCATCATGGAGGATGAAGCCAGCCCAGCTAAGCAGAGGAGACCGCAACTATGGACAGATAGCCCTACTTCAGAACAGCCTGGAGAACACGGATGAAATAAACAGCTCCCATCACGGAGGAGACAGCTGGAGAACACCATTTCTCATCTCCCTTTGTGCAAAGCTTCCTGTCATACATGCCTGTAGTGGGTAGCCATTCCAGCTTTGATCTGGAAGTTCCAACCCCCACTGAGGCTTTAGCAACTGTCACGCCTACAAGGCGGGGCCAAGGGAGGAGCCTGGAGACCCGAGGGCTGGATGGGCCAGCTTGAGTGCTCTCTCTCTCTCTCTCTCTCTCTCTGTTCCTGGACCCTGGACGGTGGAGGTTGACCGAGCAGAGCTCCAGAGAACACCGCTGGAATGCAATACACCTTCCCCAGACCCTGCGACCTACCTATCCCTTCATTTGTAAGTTACCCATTAAATAAATCTTCCTTTTAACTACATGGAGTGGCCTTAATAATTTCACCAATACATGCCCACACATGGGAGACCACCTCAGCCCAGCTAGGCAGCTCCCTCCCCTGACCCTACATCTGCCAAGACTTCGGCCTAAGAACCGTGCCCAAGCTCTCACTGAGGGTGATGGAATATGACTGTGGTTAGTTAAACCGACACAAGCCAAACTAGTCTACTCTATGGTGTTCTTTGTGACAGTTATGAACAATGTAAGTGGCAACCCAACTTCCAGTAAGTATGCTAAACATGGAGGGCATGCCTTCTCCTTCATCTTTTCTTCATGCTGGAATGCGGGTTGGGGGCTTGAGATGGGGCAGCCATCTTATCCCATAAGGCGCCTGAAGTTAGGCACAGAGAAGGGTGAAGCAGGGGCATCTAGGCCATCGCCAGCTGGAAATTTAGCCTCCAGACTTTGACATATCAAATAAAAATCTCCTGGCCACACTGAAGTTATAGTTATTTCAAAATTAAGAAGAAGCCGGGCGCTGGTGGTGCATGCCTTTAATCCCAGCACTCGGGAGGCAGAGCCAGGCGGATCTCTGTGAGTTCGAGGCCAGCCTGGTCTCCAAAGTGAGTTCCAGGAAAGGCGCAAAGCTACACAGAGAAACCCTGTCTCGAAAAAAACCAAAAAAAAAAATTAAGAAGAAATATAAAAATGCTTACAACTATTAAAGAAATTGACTCAGTAAATAACAAAGTTTTGAGAGAATAAAAAGGATGAAAAGATTGAAATTTCAATGCTCAGGAAACAGCAAGAAAAGGGACTAGCAAGGGACACAGTGGCGACCTGGACAGATCATGACGAGGGGCAAACACAGGCAGAGGGCAACAGGAGGTGGGGGCCTTGAGAAGGACGTGCAGGCAAGGGGGGGGGTAGGCCACGGCCTGGAATGGAATCACAGCACTGAAGAGGAGGTGTAGGCAGCAAGGAGAGGAAGGAAGCTCTCCCAGGGGCTCTGCTGAAAGAGGCGGTGAGGTCACCTGACAAAGGTACCTCAGCAACATGCAGAGACACACAAGTCCACAGAGATGCTCACCGCAAAGAGAAAAGTGCAGAGCCGAGCACAGTGGTGCAGGTTTGAAGCTAGCCTGGTCTACACAGCAAGTTCTAGCCAGCCAGGGTCACAGAGCAAGACAGTGTCTCCAAACAAACAAACAGGCAATAACACAGCGACACAAGAGCAAAGACACACGCTGGCAGAGCACGGCTTGCATGTGGAATGCTATGAAGTACTACAAAGTACATGAACCAGACGTATAAACACAAACCTTGCCGGGCGGTGGTGGCGCACGCCTTTAATCCTAGCACTTGGGAGGCAGAGGCAGGCGAATCTCTGTGAGTTCGAGGCCAGCCTGGTCTACAAAGTGAGTTCCAGGAGGGGCGCAAAGCTACACAGAGAAACCCTGTCTTGAAAAACCAAACAAAAACAAACAAAAAACAAACCTTTTTTTCCCTTTTCTTTTCTGACATGCTAAGGATGAAGCCCAGACCCGTCAACATGTTAAGCAAGTGCTTTACCACTGAACCACATCCCAGCCCTGGAATGTGTAAAATACCATGTCGAGACTATAAAGCAAGCTGTGGAGAGATACAGACTATGGTACATTTATATGCCATTTTTCAATGGAGAGTTATTACTCACTGCTTAGAATGCACATCTGAAAACTGTACCAGCACACAGGAGAACGGGAAGCACTAAATTCAGGCAGGGACGCTATGTCTGAGGACTGAGAGTGTGGGCTCGCTGATGGCACCGGGGTGCTCCAACTGCATTTGCGGTACAGGGACAGACAGACATAATACACAAATACCAATATCAACATAATGAGTGAGTACAAGTAAACAGAGGCAGGCAAGAGCAGTGATCCCGGCAGAGGCTGAGGCAGGAGAATCATGAGTTTAAGGCCAGTCTGAGTTACACAGCAAGACCCTGTCTAAATGAACAAACAAATGAACGAGACTAATACAATTTGAATCTATTAACCAGACCTTTGCTCAGTGTTCGTTTGTTTAAGACAAGGTCTCACTGTGTAGCCCTGGCTGGCCTGGAACTCACTCTGTGGATCAAACTGGCCTTAAACTCACAGAGATCCACCTGCCTCTGCCTCCTGAGTGCTGGGGCTAAATGCATGTGACTCACAACTGGCAAGATTACCAGACTTTCCATGGAACCAGATGAAGGTAACTTCACTGCCAGGGCTGCAAGACCCAGCCCCCAAGACTCAGTAGTGGCAGAGATAACATGGAGAATGGGGGAGGGGGAGGAGAGCAGCTGGAATGACCTTGCCAAACAGAAAGCACAATACTTAAGGCAAGGAAGAACACAATGGTGACCAGAAGCACACCCAAGTGTGCAAGATGGTTGCCACTAGCTGGCTCGGAGCAGGGCGGGGAACCGGATCTCCACACACAGCACTAAGTCTGGACTGACCAGATACCCAAGGGTGAAGCAGATGGCTTCAAGTAAGAGAAAGAATAACATGACTACCTTACAGCAGGTAGAACTGATATACGACACAGCACGCTCAGTGTGGAAAAGAGCTTAAGTCTGTACCGCGACAGAGGATTTTTTAAAACAATTTTAAAAAATGAAAAATAGAACTTCTTTAGAATAAAAGAACAAAGGCAGGTAACAAACTGCAAAAATATTTACAGAAGGAGACACAGGCTTGATCCCAAGATGTATATCAAGCACGCAATATAGACAGACATTATATATACTATATACATTATATCCAGGAAAGCACAATAACAAAAAGTCATCAAAGGGGAAGGGGATGACGGGAGGCAGCCACACCAGCTAGTTCCAAACTCCAAAGCTCTCGAGAAGGAAAGGCTTCCATAAATCATATTGGTTCCTCTCCATTGCTATGACAGAACACCGTGACCAAGGCAACTTCTGGAAGGAAGGTTAACTGATTTGCACTCAAAGGTCCAGGGTTAGAGCCCACAATGGTGTTGTGAAGGCAGGGCAGCAGGAGGAGGAGCTGAGAGCTCACACTTTAACCACCAAGCAGAAAGAGCAAACTAGCAGTGATCTTTAAACTATCAAAGTCTGCCTCCAATGACACACCTCCTCCAACAAGACCACGCCTCCTCAACCTGCCCAAACAGTGCCATCAACCGAGGACCAAGTGTTCAATGTCAGGGCCGACAGGGACCTTCTCATTCAAACCACCACAGCCACCAAAACTCACTCAAGGTATTTTAGTGCTCCATCCTCTTACTAATGTGACTTTGGGGGAGCTTTCACGTGTTTGCCTCTGGCCTTGCTGGAGGCTGAGGGCAGACAGGATCTACATCATAACAGTTTAAAAAGGAAAAACACATCAGGAAGAAAGCCGGCCTGAAAACCCCAGCTCTTAATCTGCAATGACCCAGGGTCAGGGGTCAGCCTGTCCACTCTTCACAGTTGCCAGGGAGAATGGGCAGGCAAGGCCGGGAGGGATGCCATGGAGCGGTGGGTACAGCAGCTCCCCATGCAGCCTCGCACAACAGGCTGGACAGGTGGGAGCAGCACCCCCAGACAGCCCCACCTTCTTATACTTCAGCTGGGAGGGGAATGGCCTTCAAGCACATGAACCAGATTACGGGTTTAAAATCTACTGAACCCTGTAACATCTAAAGGCTTTTCCAAGTGTCCATGTTAGACCTGCTCCTCACCTTCTCACCGGGCTTGGAAGACTGCTGCAATTTCTCATAATCCTTCTTCGTCTCCAAGATCTTTTTCACAAGCCCACCTGTTAAAAATCAGGAGTTTTTAGTTAAAGCTTATTCTCCAAGAAGTTACTTATTATTCTTAGACCTCATTGGGAAGATGGGCAAAACGCTGAATTCTCATCCTTTCTCTTTCCATATCAAAACACCTTCCGATCCTGTGCTAAGACAGAACACAGTGCCCCCTGCTGCTGGCAGAGGCTAGTCACACAGTGTCACAGAGAAGAGGTTTAGAAATAAACAGATTTTTTTCCTTCTTCCCCAAGTTAAGAAGAAATGTGGATTAACACCCCAAAATGTAACTACCTACTGCAAACAGAGCGATTCTAATGGTTTCTCGGTGCTGATGCTACTTTTAGATTAGGCAGGAATACTAAAGTTCTTTTAGAATTCTCCACGGTGTAAATAGCTTAGGAAAAATCATTTTCTTAAAGATACTGTTTTCCAGTGCTATGTAGGCTGCTGGGGTAGCAGCATCAACGGTGGAACTGAGCTGCAAACCCTGTGAACCACAATAATGACCAGTGAGGCGCAACCATGGCACACCTGTATGGAGGTAACCAGCTACTTTCTGGTTGGATTTAAGACTTATTCACCAGCAGGAAACTCAAACATAGTACTGTAAATCTGGCCAAGACCCGGTGGCTAGAGTCCTGGAGCTCACCAGCCCCAGGAGAGAATTTCTCCTGTTCTGCTAAATGGACATAGCATCAACTTGCTCTCTAAATTTGTATCTCTCTACCCACAATTAGTGCAGCCCTCAGACCTCATAAGAGAAGTTTCTTTGTGCAGTGGGTGGTGGTTAATGTACAAACTCACAACCAATCAAAATACATTTCATGAAATTCTCAAAGAATTAATAAAATATACTTAAAAGCGGTTTTGGTTTTTTTTTGTTTTGGTTTTTTTTACCATGCAGTGGTGGTGCATGCCTTTAATCCCAGCACTTGGGAGGCAGAGGCAGATGAATTTCTGTAAGTTCAAGGTTAACCTGGTCTACAAAGCGAGTTCCCAAACACTCAGGGCTGTTACACAGAGAAACCTTGTCTTAAAAAAAACAAAAGAAAAAGTGTTTTTTACCCAATGAGGTTGAACAGATGAGTTATGACATAGCCACATGGTATACAAGACACCACCATGAAGAGATGTCAAAACCATGCCTCTGAGCTGGAATGAAAGCCAGCAGACTACACACACACACACACACATTTTTAAATGGAAATATTACTCATATTTTTACCTGTACCTACGGGCGAGGGAGAGTATAGGGAGAAAGAACAAGGTCTAAAGTCTTACACCTCAGTGCTAGGTGGTGTGGTGTAATCTTATAATCTCAGCACTCATGAGGCAGAGGGAGGAAGATGGTCAAAAGTGGTCCCCACAGCGAGTTCTAGGCCAGCCAGAGCCATACAATGGGACCTTGCCTCAAACAAACAAAAAACAAAACAAAAACAACAAACCTCCACCTCTTAATACATTTAGCTGTGTACATTTAACCTTAAAGCCATAGGAATATTTTATATGAATGAAAAACGAAACTGAGTTGGGTGTGATAGGACATGCTTCTAATTCCAGCATTTAGGAGGCTGAGGCAGGAGGATGGAGTTCCAGGCAGCCTGGGCTACATAGAAAGCTCTAGTCTCAAGAAAGTTTATGTGTGTGTGTGTGTGTGTGTGTGTGTGTGTGTGTGTGTGTGTGTGTATACAGGCGTAAATGTCGTGGGCAGACAAACAAAACAGGATGCCATTGTGACCAGAGCCCATACTGATCTCAGGTCCTGTGGTTCCCTACAGGTCCACATGGTGGCAGCAACAGAGACCCTCCTAGGCAGCTAGGTACAGGAGGGCCACTTGCATCTCTGAGAGCACTCATGGAGAGCCCATGGACACATGGACACATGCACACATGGACTGAAGTACACTCACCATGCTTCTCCTCATCCTCCAGGTCCCCTGCTGGCACCTGAGCAGAAACGAAGAAAGATCAGGCACGCTGAATGTTCAAAGTCATCAAACAAACAAACAAAGAATAAATATAAACAAAGAAATTAAAGAAATTAGACAGCTTACTGGAATTAGGGGGGAAACAGTTTTTACATAAATGAAAAGCTGAAGTCCTAATTTCTGACTATATTCATGGAGAACAGGCCCCTCTGGTGAACCAACCATTTCAATCTCTGACATTTCTGTGAGCTGAGGGGCAGCTTCCACCACAAACTGCTCATCATCCTCGTTGTCAGAATTCTGTGAGTCGATGATCACATTGGAGACAGTTTTACCACTTCCTGACCTGAGCAAGAAGAGAGTCACTTACATTAGAAGTGGCCCACTAGCCACCAGTGTCATCAGCCCCACACATCTGGAAACATCACAGTCATCTGAAAGAAGCCGGACTGGCATTGCCCTAGACAGGCGGAGGGAAATCTCAGGGAACAGTGGGGACAGAGAACAGCACCTTTCACTACCCCAAAGCCCAATGCTGCCCAGGGCTGTAGGCCACCCCAGCCCGCTACCCCAGCCCGCTACCCCAGCCTTGCTGGTCCTTCTGCTCCACAGAGGCTCGAGACCTCCCTCTTCTGACACTGGCTCTAAGACAGACCACAGATGGCACATGTGGCCCTTCGGGCCACACTGACCCAGAACCTCGCCTCTTCACAGGACAGCTCCTCTAGGCCCAGCCACCATATCCACTACCTCTTCGGTATGTTCAGCTTTGGGGTACCCTTTCGTTTCTAACTTTTGTGCAACTAAGCCTTCACTCTTCCTTTTTATGCTTTGAAAGTCTTCTATCCAGAGGTCAGTGAAACACAACCCAACACTGGCCTATGCATCCTGAGGTATCATGAACATGAACACACATATTTCTCTCGTGCGCCAGGATGGAATGCAGGCTGTTTTGTAGGTTAAGACCTAACCCCATTTTTCTTCAAAAGCAAGTTTTCTTAGCACTACCTACTACACCCCCACCCAGTCCCTCTGCACAAGCCCAAGACCCCCGCATCCCATGGCCCGCACACTAGAGAACACGGGTTCTCCAGAACCTCCCGGCCAGGCAGCCTCACCTGTCTCCTGCCAGGGTCTCAGTGCTCTCTTGTCGTTTGACCCTGGGAGGCGCTGGTCGTGCACTCCCCGGCCGAGGTATTCTTCTAAGTAAGCAGTGGAAGGAAAAACAGGACATCACACACATACACACACTTCAAAGTGGACAAAATGAAAACCTAGGTCAACATTAGTACTCATTCCCACGCCACTGTCAGCAGGACAGTCAGACACTCTGCAGAGGAATCTGAACACCCATTAACACAGCACAGCTGCCACTCATCAGAACATGACAGACTTTGCCATGACCAGAGACTTCCCCAAACTGCTACAATGCTCCAAACAAGGCCATGTAACTCGGGTACAAGAACACTGTACAAGTGGCTTTCGCTTAGTGTGTACAGATAATAACTACGGCATCACACAAGCGTGGAATGGGCAGCTGAAGCTATGGCAGGAAGCCCCACAGCTCATCCTTGGAGTGGTCACACTCCCAAGCATTAGGGAAGGACTCACCTGAGATTGGAGGAAAGCTCACTGGGGACTTCTGTATTCTCTGACACCTCGGGCTTATCTTGGCCAGTAGGTCCAGCTTCTCCTTCTAAACAGGTGACAATCCAATCAGCAATTCAAAAAGAATTCAATAGTAACAAACATAAATTTACTCAAATATAAATACTAACTAATTTAAATATAAATATTTGAAAAGGCATCAATCAAATGATTGAAAATGTCAACGAACTCTTTTCATAACCGAAGAGGTCTGACATCTAAATGTGGACATCTGGGGACATGAACACACACAAGCTCTGTTAATACAAACTGGCTGACTAATCCAGGAATAAAGTTCAAGGGATGGCTGGATCCAGTCAGCAACTTAACACAAATGAACTGACCTAAGGAAAGGAGTGTGACCTAAAGACAGGAGTGTCAATCGCCGGCAAATCCAGTCCACTCACACACTGGACTCCTCATGCTGCCATCTAATTAAGCACACAGTGTTACAGTGACAGACATCGAAGTCACATTCACACATGTGGGCCTACAAGTGTGTGCGGCTCAGTTGTAAACAATAGTCACCAAGTGCCTTTCATTCTGTTACAGTGGTCTGCATTTCTGAGTGATCTACAGTGGGGCTATGGTCTCTTCATAGTCAGGAAATAATTTTGTTTGTGCTTATGAGACAAAGTCTTCGTATGCAGCCCTGAAGGGCCTGGATCTCTCTCTATAGACTAGGGTGGCCTTAAACTCATAGAGGTCTACCTGCCTCTGCATCCTGAGTGCTGAGATTAAAAATATGCAGGACCACCTGACTAAAACAGTTTTTTCATTTTAATAAAAAGATTAAGCCCACATGTTACAAGTCCAAACTACTAAGACAGAATTTATTCTACTATTTAAAATAAAGGAAATTTATACGTTAGAAAACAGTAAAAATATATTAGAATTTGAACATTAGAAACAAACGTTATACTCTGGAAAGAACCCTGAAATGTGGCTTTTTCAAGATTAAAACACATTGAACATGCAGAGGCAGGCAGATCTCTGTGAATTCGAGGCCAGCCTGGTCTACAGAGCAAGTTCCAGGACAGCCAGGGGCTACACAGAGGAACCCTTGAGAAAAAACAAAACAAAACAAAATACCACATAAACATGTATAACCCACACACAAGACTGAAACTTAAAATACAGCAAATGAACATACACTCAAACGGTATATTTTCTTAGTGTTTCACTGGTACATTTTTTAACACACATTCAAATGGTATGTTTTCTTAGTATTTCACTGGTACACTTTTTAAGCCCAGAAAGGAGAGCCCATGTTGACACCTGCACACACATGACCGTACCAAACACTCAGAACTGCTCTCACCTGCGTCACTGGGGGAGTCGCCTAGAAAAGAAGAGCATCAGAAAATTAGCCTTCATGTAAGGGACGCACAGCACAGTGACTCGCTGAGCAGCAGAGAAAAGACACCTCCAATAACTGAGACCTGATAGACAGGGCTCCTCTGGGCATTTCTCCAGCATTTTGCCACCGGTCTGCTATGGTCAACCAGAACCATAAGACTGAATATTAAAATGAGACTGTGGCCAGGTGGCAGTGGCGCACGCCTTTAATCCCAGCACTCAGAAGGCAGAGGCAGGCAGATCTCAGTGAGTTCGAGGCCAGCTTGGTCTACAGAGCAAGTTCCAGGACAGCCAGGGCTACACAGAGAAACCCTGTTTGGGAAAAAAAAAAAAAAAAAAAAAAAAAAAAAGAAAAAAAAAAAAAAAAAGAAAGAAAGAAAGGAAAGAAAAACCAAGGGAGAAAAAGAAAGACTGAGCTAAGTGAAGCAAATACTGAAGTCACAAAGCCACAAGAAACACGCTGGTGTCACAGCTCGGGGCCAGCAGGACCAGCACGCGCAGCCCACCCTGATGAACTAAAGAACTAACTCCTCCAGCTTCCTGCGACCTAGACTGCACCTTCACCCCGGTCCTTGGTCTTCACGTGCTGCACTCAGGGCACAAACACAGCCCATTCAGTGAAGAGCACCACAGGATGGACTCAAAGCCAAAGCTGTGGGCTGGAGATACGGAGGGTGTCAGAGCTAGCCAAGCATCCATGAATCCCTGGGTTCTGACCCCAGCACCACCAGACGACAAAACTGAAGGCCCAGAATCCTTGCATCACACCCAGGGACACGTTTACATAAGGCCACCAGGATGAGGGCCGGGGCACCTTGGCTGGGGAGAGCAACACACAGTCACATATGCCCATCTCAAGCCTTGCCCTCAAGGCACAAGCACCAGAGTACCCACATGTGGGTACAGGGGCCATGGCCCCTGGGATCTGACTCACACAGGACGTCTCATGAGTGCTACAGCAGAGCTCCTAGACAGAGTAATCTGAGGGAGGAAGAGTTCCTGCGGCCACAGAAAGGGGGGATGATCTAGGATCCTTTTTCTGTGGCCCCAGGAGATTCCAATGTCACAGCACAGAGTGGGCAGTGGGCAGGGACTAGACAGTAGGGACTCTAGATAGAAGGACGGTACGAAAGAGCAGCGGGGACCCAGGCAACAGGCAACAGGCATGAGGGACGTCACTGAATCCAGAAACAGTCTGTGTGCCCAGACCTGGCGTCTCCTGCAGGCTGTGCTGGACTCTACTCCTCTCTGCTCTGCTCTTCAAGCCTAAATTAACACGGAGCTTTTGAAATCCAACATAACCTATGTCACCACTACCATAAATATCACCATCTTCCACTGCTCTAGCCTCCCTAACATGGCCACATGGAGTCTGGAAGGACCTGGCTGGGCCCTCTCCTTGCCCATGCCCACATCTTGCTTTTCATGCTTCTGCTACACCATGCCAGCCACCTCAACACTTCCCAGCTCTGAGCTTCATTGGAGCACCCTCCCGTCGGGAAGGCTGGTAGACCCTCCTGTCCCCAGGTCACCCTCAGTCCCTCTCCCCACTCCCCTTCCACCATCTCCCGGGCGGTGGCTTTTCTCCACCTTTGCAGCCTCAGCCCCTGCACCAATGCCAGGGCAGGTGGCCCTGCGGCCCTACTCTCCCATGCATTCCCTGCCTTCGTCCTGACACAGTCGCTCTCAGACAAGTATTCTGTATTTGAACTAGTTGACCACCATCATCCCTCACCTGGCTGCACCCACCCAGCACATGCCCAGCCTGCTGGAGGCTCCCAGGCTTTGGGAAGAGACTGAGGGGTCCTCTACCACAGTCCTTTGAAAGGTGAGAAAAACCTGAAAACAAAGGCATCTGGAGACTGGAGGCCCCACAGAGGACCAGGCAGCAGCCCCACTTTTGGCTGTCTAAAGTCCTCTCAACAGTAGTGGCCTGCAGGGCTCTGACCAATGGACCTGGAACTTGTTTCAGAGATCATTCATGACACCCTGGTGTCACAAATGGCACGGCTTCGCACAGGCCCAAGAGTGTCTTGCCTTGTTTTACGTGCGGACTTCCTTGCCTCATCAGGGTATACTCAGTTCTGGCTGCACCCTGGGAGGACACGATCTATGCTGCTTCGTCTCCTCCCACCAGGAGGTGTGAAGGGGTCATCCTTACCTTTCTGTTTTACTGCTGACTCTGGCTCAGCGCTCTCCCGCCACAGACTAGCTGAGTTATCATCTGAAATACTAGTTCAGTTAGGATTGGCTTCTCAGAACCTGATATAAAGAGTTCACAGCTGGGCACGAGACTGCGCCGTGAAAGTCCTGTGATAGCTAATGGCCTGCCTAGCACTTACATGTCTGTTTTCCCACACTGCCACAGGATAAGGACGACAAAGGCAGCTTTTGAGACCATGCAGCTCTGGGACAGACACAGGAGGGACCAGACGTGAGCCTGGCCCGGATCTCAGGACAGCTGGGATCAGGGAACTTCCCAGTCAAGCAGACTAGCCCTACCTCCCCATCCTAGAACCACTTATACTAGCTCCTACCAGCCAGGCCTGAGAGCCAAGCTTCACACAATTAGCACATCAGGAAAGAAAGAGAAAGCGGAAAATACTTTTGGTATGCATCCCTCAACACATTGACGAGTCCTAAAGACTCTGCTGATTACTAATGTTCAAGTCTTAAAAATGGAAAAAAGTTCATCGTGTGGGGTAAATACTTTCCATACTGGAAAGCAAAGGGGTGAGAGAGGCTCACAGAGAGGCTGTGCACAGCGGCGGGCCCAACTCTGACACATCAACTCAAGGGCCCTGGAAAACAGTCTGCTTCCTGAAACCCAACTGTGGGACTTCTTAAAACCATTCAAAGACAGGGTTCCCAGCACGAGCGGCCACTCACTATCAAACGACCGCTCCAGCTAGGAAGAACTACATAGAGGAGTGGTGTGGGGCGCTACAAGGAAACTTTTCTTCAATTGACACACACAAAAAAACAAAACCTGGCCCAGTAGCCTGAATGAAGTGACTACGTACTGCAAATGTCTTATAGAGCAGCCAAAGAATGAGCACGAAATTCCACGAAAGAAGAGCAAGCTCGCTCAGCAGCTATGGACTGCCAGGCTCCAGCCTCCGGAGCCCACCAAGTCCAAGCTGTCTCACTGTCCTTCTAAGTACCAAGCACCTCTGTTCTACAAACCCAACATCACGGTGAAAAGTGCAGCCGCCACTGTGTGTCTGTGGGAAGCCCACAGCATGACGCTATGTTCTGTCTGTCTGTCCGTCTGCCTTTATTAGTTTATTGACTGGGAGGGGGCCCAACCCCGGCCTGGCTTGGCACGTACTAGACCAGCCTCCTACCACTGAACTATACCTCTCAGCTCAGACCCTTCGTATAATTTTACTCTCTTCACGCTCTACTGGTGTGGTTTTGTCGGGGTTTGTTTGTTTGCTTTTAGGTTTTTTGGAGCAAGGTTACCTTGTTTTGCTTTTAAGACATAGTTTGGGGCTGGGCGTTGGTGGCGCATGCCTTTAATCCCAGCACTCGGGAGGCAGAGCCAGGCGGATCTCTGTGAGTTCGAGGCCAGCCTGGGCTACCAAGTGAGCTCCAGGAAAGGCGCAAAACTACACAGAGAAACCCTGTCTCAAAAAACCAAAAAAAAAAAAAAAAAAAAAAGACATAGTTTGTTTGATGTAGCCCAGGTTGCCCCTGAATTCAACATGCAGCCAAGGCTGGCCTTGAACTCCAGATCCTCCTACCTCCCCCACCAAGTGATGGAATTACAAGCATTCACCATTGTGCTCAGCTTCCACTGGTCTTCTTTATATTTGTTCATTTTACTTTATTATTTGGGTGAGAAGATGTGATCCATGGGTGTGGGCAAGCACATGGACGTCAGTAACAACCGTACAGCATCAGTTCTTTCTCCCGGTCCCGAGGATTGACCTCCAGTCAGGCTTGCACGGCTAGCAGGTCAACCACCGAGTCACATTCTCTGGTATTCTTAAGCAGTCTGACTACTCTGTGCTGTGTTCATGGTTTGTCCAGATGTAAGCCAGCGATGCAGGGCTGCTGTTAAATCTGATTGCATAACCACGTTTTCAAACAGTGGAAAATAACTTTAAAAAAATTAGAACACAGCTTGGATTTTATTGTATTGATTGATTGATTGATTGGTTTTTCAAGACAGGGTTTCTCTGTGTAGCTTTGTGCCTTTCCTGGATCTCACTCTGTAGCCCAGGCTGGCCTCAACAGCTTGGATTTTAAATAATAATCAGAAATAATTCTGCCAATGCTGTTATGTCAGAGACTGTCTATTTTGTTGCATTGGATTTGGGGGCTGCACTCTGAAGTGTTTACAAAAAATTATCAAGATGTTTTTATCGTACGTGGTAATCATTCCTAAAAATCCATAGCTAAGGCAAAGCAAGAATAAAGAATTTAAACTTCACATGACACCTAGGCACTGGGTGAGCTGCACTGCTGTACGCTGCTGCATTTTTGATAACAGCAAAAAAACAAAATGAGTGAGGTAAAGTGAGCAAAATAAACGATGGCTTAATGCACCAGAAAAGGCAGGAAACGTCCAACTCGAGAGACCAGCACACATGGTGCAAGCTGACATTACAACAGGCATGCGGGACACAGGCGCTCACGGGTGAGGGGACACGGGTAGACTCCTGGTGAGCTCATCAACACACCTGAAAGAACGAAATGGTAACAAAACCCATACACTCTCTTCTGGCAACCCACAGGAGAACCTGCCATGTGTAAGGGCTAGCCAGCCAGCAGATGGCTGCTTTCTTTGAAAACACAGGCCAAGCATGATGGCGCATCTGCCATCCCAGCTCCTGCAGGCAGAGGCAGAAGGATCTTGAGTGCCCAGCCAGCCTGGGCCACACAGTGAGACTCTGGTAGACGGGCTGGGGCACTCCCAAGCCAGGGCTCTGCTCCTGACCACTGTTACCTAAAACCACAGTATCAGTTCTACCATCCAGGGGCAGCATAGGAGCCACACCCTGACTGCCCCACTAGGGGGCAGTATGGGAGTAATACTCTCACCCTACCAGGCGGCATCAGGTTTCACTCTAAGCTACTAAACACTCAACGGTATAGTTTGCACTTCTTAAGGCCTGAACTTATGCTTTCACACCTGTAGATAAGATTTATAAACTGTTCAATACAAGCTTAAGAATGGTTTCAATTTATTTGAAATCACTAGCCCCCTGAGCTGTGAGTTCTAAATAGATTCCATCTCGCTTACTCTCAGAGCAGCTCTCTCCATACCCACATGCAATGCGGAACACAAAGGCTAAGACTGTGCTCAGGGAACCACCTGAGAGCTTGCTCCAGGCCAGGAGGGGTAAGCAGAAGAGGTGGGAGTCATCCACTGGTCCTGGACGAGGAGTCACAGCTGAACAGGCAAAGACTGCCTCCCAGCTCTCACCACCACCTCTACAGACAGGCAAAGCTCTTGCCCAAATAAAACGTATCGTCACAAGATGGGGTTGAAGCGTGGCATGCCCACAGTGTCAGTAAGAACAGTGACTGCCCAGTTCAGAACCTGTATCTGACCAAGACCGACAGCCTGGAGAAGCCACGTACAGAGCTTGACTTGAAACAAGGCAGCCACAGACAGATTTCCCATTGCATCTCCTCACTAACAAGGGAACAGAATGGTCCAAACATCCCTCTTAGAGACCTGAGTTTCAGGCACAGATGCGCCTGCCATCGTTCCAGGTATATTTTACTGTTTGCTGCGCCACCAGCCAGGGAGGGTGGCATGCTCCCACAATCCCAGCACTGGGGAAGAGGAGACAGGCAAATACCAGGAGTCTGCTGGCCAACCAGTCTGAAAGAATTGAAGACTCTGTTTCAAAAAACAAGAGAGAAAGGGGCTGGAGAGATAGCTCAGAGGTTAAGAGCACTGACTGCTTTTCAGAGGACCCAGGTTCAATTCCCAGCACCCACATGGCAGCTCACAACTGTCTGTAACTCCAGTTCCAGGGGATCTGACACCCTCACACAGATACACATGCCGGCAAAACACCAATGCACATATAAATATAAATCAATCAGTCAATCAATCAAACAGGGGAAAAAGCAATAGGAGAAACTCAATGTGGACCTCTGCCCTCCACATCCACACGTGTGCACATACACAGACAATACACACAAAAAAGAAAAACAAACTAAACAAAATCTGGTAGCTACACGGCAGGTTAAGCCCAGAAAAATTTTATCTTCTCTAAAATTAAAAGTGGTGTCATGTTTTTCCTTGAGTGCAACACAAGGATTCTCTTTTTAAGCTCCAGGAAACTAGAGCGCCTGGAGTGAGGGTGACCCTGCACACTTCTTTTCCTCCCCAGCTTTAACTGCAATGACTGTGGCCATGTGCCACGGACATGTCCTTTAAGGCCTTAAAGAATTTATACATTTACAGTGTGGTATGAGCATGTGCGTGTCTGTGTGAACCACAGCACACAAGTGGAGGTCAGAGGAGACCTGTGGGAGTCAGTTCTCTCCTCCTACCATGCGGGTTCCAGGGATCAAACTCAGGTTGCCAGGATTGGCCGAAGGCCTCTTTACCTGATGAGCAATCTCACTGACGCACTTTTTAAAGCCTTAGTGGTAAAGAATTCTGAATGAAACAAAGTAGAGCCGAAGGGGATATAAAAATGTAACTCCTCTATGAAGCCATCCACATTATCTTATTCAATTTCAGTACCAAAATGAGCAAGAGCAGGGTGGTGGTGCTCAGCACTCAGGAGGTAGAGGTAGGTGGATGAGTTTGAGAACAGCCTGGTCTTCAGAGGGAATTCCAAAATACAAAAAACAAAAACAAAACAAACAAACAAAAAAAAAGATGAGCAAATATCTTGACTTACACCTTACATGTTATGCACATACATCGTACCTGTCAAACACACGTAATAGCATGTATATGTAATATACAGAAGGGCATGTAGCTAGATGTGGCACACACCTGTAATCTCACCATCTGAGATGTTAAGACAGGAAGGTCACTGTGAGTTTGAGACCAGCTTGGGCTATAGAATGAGATGCTGTCTCAAAAGAAGAAAAAAATGGGGGATGAGGGGGGCTTGAAGATTTACTTCAAGCCAACTTAATAAAATGATCACATAACTTAGCAAATTAAATCAAGCTGACAGTAAGTCATATCTGATCCTCAGTACACAGGGGAAAATATGATGGGCAGTAAAGTGCTTAGAATAAAAATAATCCACAGCTCCACTGACACATAAATATTTTGTATCAAAATCATGAAGAATTTAACTGAAGGACAGTTTCTCTTACAGCAACACTGACCCGGAACTATTCACATCAACACTGAGGAGTCAAACTGAAGGGTGCAATTCTCTTACCTATTTCTGGAGCTGTCGTTTCCTGATCTGGTTCGTCATTTAGTCCCGACACTATGGAGTCTAAAATCTTAGCTGAAATATTATCCTCTTTCCTTCCTGACATAAAACAGTTAACAGCAGATTAAAACACTGCAGGAGTTCTGTATTTCGGCTGCTTTAGTTAGTTTATAGAGCCTACTATCAAGGTCACCACAGACTGCGGGTCCAGCCAGTGCTCAACTCTCAGCTGCCCCAGGACACCCCTTAGAAGACCGGACAAGATGTCCTCTCTGCTCTCCATCATGTCCTTTCCTTGACATTCAGGACACCCTCTCCAACTTTTCCTCTGATCGATCTTCCGATCTGACTCTTGGTGGGCTCATGAGCATCTACAGGCCACACTGTGCCGTCACTACAGACTAAGAGCACTCATCTGCAGCCTCCTGTTTCTAGGACTGTCCCTCAGCACGGCCTAAATGACTGCTGTCTGTGCATACACATATGCTCCAGACATCTCAAACTTGATTGTCCCAGAGTTCGTGATGATGTCACCTAACCCACCAAGCAGCACCTCTGCCCCAAGTCTCCCAGGTAGGTTTCCTTTGAGTCCTTTCTTTTCTAACTAGCGGCTTCCAATCCATCATCTGTACTGCCAAATCCCTCTCTCTCACCTGCTCCCATTATGGCTCTGGGGCTGAGCTGCCATTATTTCTCATCTTCACACACACCATCTCTCAATGCTACAAACTCTCAATGTCTTCCAGACTCTACTCCCACCCTCCAGAGCCAAATCTCATCTCTACCCTGTGTAAGCTCCACCAGAGCCTTCTGCACATTGCCAGCTGATCTGGGCCCTTCTCCAACCACTGTCCCTCTCTCCACTCTAGCCTACGGCTGAGCTTCTGCCTCGCATTGCAAGCGAGCCTGCAGAAGCTCTCAGTCTCTCCTCAGGGCCTGCTATAGGGCCTCTGTCTCCCAGGCAGCTCTGAGCTGATGCCCCTGCTCACTGAGGCTCTTCTTGCCTGAGTCCCTCATTCCTACTTCTCTTGGGCTTATTTTCCTCCACTTACACAGGTTTGCACTCCAGCAGTCTCTTTATACCGTGGATTCTGCCCAGGAAAGAAAGGAAGGTTCAAATGGGCAACTCCAGTCCATGGCTGACATAGAGCAGGATGTGGCAGCTCACTGTGGCGGCTCTGGCAGAGCCCATAGTCCTTCCCCACCTACTGAAGCCCACGGAAACACTCCAGAGGTGAGGCCTGATGCCATATAGGAGCAAGCACTGAGTGGCCACCCTCCGTGGTCAGAGATCACCCAGAAGCAAAGGATCAGACACTCACTCCCCAGCCTCACTACTGCTCCAGTGATCTTACCAAGCTGCTTCACGCTATGGTCCTTCTTAGCTTTACGGTAGGAAGCATTATGTTCTTTGTCAAGGGAAAGGCTACTTTCACTGGCTCTAGAGTCCCTTCTTCCTGACATGAAATTGCACAATGGAAATAAGTGTTAAACTTACAAACGCTGCAGTTACCAAGCACAGGAACTAAGTTGAATTTAGTAAGTTCTGAATATAAATATAAAATGAGCTGTTTCTGAGTAAGTAAAAGTGTCATAGTCTCATACATCTCTTACGTGTTATGCTGAATCCAGAAGAGCCTTAAGAGTCTATTCATGCCTGAATCCCTTGTTCTTTGTAGTGGATACAAGGCTCACCCTGTGAACCAAACACCCAAGCCCTGTGTCCTGGGCACCTCTGAGTCAGGACATTTGCTCAAATGATGACCCACTCAAGAAAGGCAGAATGTCTGGTGTGGTGCCAGCCTTGCTGAGGGAAGTGCCTCTGGTGAATCAGTGCCTGGCTAGTGAGGCTGGGAAGATAGAAGTCCACCAAGCTGCTGCCAGCTCAGCGAGGCTCACAGTCAGTTCTTGCAAGTCCCTGATGGTAAATTCTCTTGAGGATCATAGAAGAGAGGAGACACAGAGAAGGAAGATGAAGAGGGAAAGAGAGACAGTGTCACAAAAGACAGTGTCACTAAGCATCTACAAACTAACAAGTATTAGATAAGAGGGTGTGATAATGCACCCCTGTAATACCAGCTCTCAGGAGGCTGAGGCAGCCTGCCAGACTACAAAGTGTGTTTGAGGCTGGCTATATAGTAAGACCCTGTCTCAAAACCACCTAGAAAAAGTGGGGTGAGGAGGAAAACAGGACTCCCCAAAGTAAGATTAAAACAACACGAGGTATCAACAATCACCTCAACTAAGACACCTCAGCACACCACATGCACAGCCAAGACTTTCCGAATCATGGAAAACACAGTTAAAGTGAGTCATAAAAACCTGACAAGTTAGTCTATTTACTTCCTGGGCATAGGGTAAGTATAAATGATAAAGTGATTTAAATCCATTTATCTGGAAGAAATTTATCTGGAAGAAGAAAACAAAATAAAATACCTCAGGCATGGTGGTGCACACCTTTAATCCTAGCACTCAAGAGGCAGAGACAGAGGCAGAGGAATCTCTGAGTTCAAGGCCAGCCAGGACTATATAGTGAGACTTTGTCTCAAAAAAAAAAAAAAAATTTTTTTTAATCTGTAAAGATAAACAATTCAAAACAGCACAATTTAAATAAAACTTCTTTAAAAAGAACTATAAGAAAAGCAGGTAGTAACAGAAGACATGGCCCAGAGACCAAGGAAGGGCAGCTAACCAGGATGCCATCCTAAACAATCCAGAGCATCAGATTACACCATGAATTACAATAAGGAATTAATTTAAAAGACTAGATAATAAAAATGTCTGATAAAATCAATCTTCATGTCTCAAATCTCTAAACACATCACCAAAAACTACAAGTAGCAAATACTAAGGCCTCAGGTAAGTCAGAAGCCAAGCCAAGTGAAAAAGAACTAAGGAGCCAGAAGAGAACATGTCAACACTGCAGGCATCCTACCAAGGAGTTCGTGAAAATGAACACCCCACAGGACTCCACAGGAGTCAGGCCAGTCAAATAGGTGCATCGGAGCAACCAAAACCTACCAAGACGGGGGAAATGCCGTCTCACTAGGAATGACATGCCCACATTTACCTGTACCATCAGGGGAGCTTTGAAGAACTGCGAAGGGATGGGATGAGGTGTCCATGGAGCCCTGTGGCTAATCACCCTTGCCCTTATGACAGCAACCGTTCCTGTGGGCATCTCCCACAGATGGCACACACAGGAAAAGGCTTTTTGGCATAAAATGTCACTACAGCACCACAAGCTAGGCAAGGAGTCATTATTGAATGAAAAACCCCAACTACCGTACTCCTGTCTATGACGTCACAGGTTAGGAAGAGGGTGATTCTCCCAAAACTACTACTGCTCAGCAAAGCTACTTCGTACTTCAGTGAAGTTAGTAAGCCTCCAACACTAGTGGCTATCCCAGGATCCCCAAGCTCTCCTGTCTTGTCTGCTGGTCTGCCGAGCAAATCCCAGGCCAGGTCTGCGAGCTCAGCTCTCAACATGATTCATTCCTTAAGTGCAGCGGCATCTGCCTGTGGGCTCTCTGTGTCTGAGTTGCAACAGGTTCACCTCTTTCTACTACAGCAGAACCAATGAGACTGAGATGTCGGACAAGCAATTCTGACAGGAAGTTCAATGCACCCTTTAGATTTCAACAGGCTCTCCCGCCCTGGGTGGGGCGAGCTTGCATACACATGCACTTGCCCCTCTGTGAGTGTGTGCAGAAGCCACAGTCTCCAGTTTCAGAGTCTACCCGCCCCCCAGGTGTGGCCGTGCTGTGCTCCCCGAGGCTCCTTCTACTACACCCTGGTCAGACATAAAGAGCAGCCTCCATCTCAGCTACGTGCACAGGCAGCTTCGTTACCTTCCAGTGAATTCTTAGACCGCCGTTTTGATGTTTTTGATGACAAGGACCTGGATGCTCCCACAGAAACCTCAGCCTTAAAGAAGAGAAGAAAGAGAATTACTTGGCACATTGCACATCAATTCTATCAGAACTTACTTTCCATGCTCTGCTGGAAGAGTATGAACAGGAGACATTCTTTGGCTTGAGGGACCATACCAGCCCCATGTGACGACAGCCTCAACCCTGAGGTGAGAAGTAGAGGCCATCACACCTCCCTGCCTTACATTTAGATCTGTCTGTGCTACTTACTGGGAGAAACACAGTGAGGTGTGCCTATGAGGAGCCTACCTCTGTTGCTACATAGTCTTAGGCTGAAGGACAAGACACTTGTCAAACTGTGCTGTGCAGTAGATGATTTCCTCAGTGGCTCAACACCTCGGGGTGTAGCATTTGCACAAACCATAGTGTTAATTAGCAATATAGCTTTACAGGGCCACCATCTTAGATGCAGCCCATCACTGATCAAGACACATGGTACATGACTGCACTCAGTTACTGAAATGGATTTGTACAAAACTCCAGAATGTAAAAACTTCCAGCATGGTTTAAAAATAACAACAACCAAAAGGAGTCAGAGAGAACACAGTACAGTCCTCTCCTTCTCTCCCTCCCTCCCTCCCTCCCTCCTCCTCTCAAACCTTCACCCCTCCTCCTTCCTTTCTCTCTACCTTCTCCTCCCCCAACCCCCACCTTGCCTGGCACAGTCCCACACGCCCATGCCCAAATAGTCTCATGGCCTCTCCAACCCTGCTCCAGCTGCCTGCATCTCCTGGTTCTGAATACTTCGAGATGAATTATGGAAGTTGGCTTCAACTCTTCAATGGCCCTCAATACTTAGGATGAATCCAGCCTCCCTAAGACGGCCTACAAAGGGATGATGCCGTGATTGTACATCAGCTACAGGAGACACACTATAGAGTCCAAAATTCACCAGACAGAGTTTAGATGGATTCCTCTACCTGGCTATCCCTGGAAGTCACCTCCACCATCTCCCCCAGATGATCTACACATTCTAACCATGTCATGCAAAGATATGCATAAACCTGGAAGTGCCACAGACCACCATCCCACCTGTCCAGCAGGTGATAAACAAGGTACACCACAGCTTTCACGACAGACTCTCCATGAGACAGCACAGTTTAAGCACAGCATCCTCTCCTTCCATGCTAGCAGACCCAAGAGGATAGAGCACTCACAGCTGCAAGGCAAGTCTAAACCAACATCTTAAAACTGTTCTTCAGGGGCTGGGAAGATGACTCCGTGGGGAAAAGTGCTGGCTGCAAATGACCCTTCAGCTCAATGTGCCAACTTGACAGATCTACAACCACCTGGGAAATGGGCTTCTGGGCATGTCTGTGGGATCACCTTGGGAAGACACCCCCACCCCACTGTTGGTGGCACCAGTCACTGGCTGGAAACTATGATCAGTTCCCTCAAGCTCCTGTGGCTACGTCTTCCCTGCGATGACAGACTGTGAGTCAGATTAACCCTTTCTCCCTTAAGTTGCTTTTGTCAGGGGATTTTCATCACAGCGACAGAAAAAGTAACCAAAACACCACGCAAGCATAAAGACCTGAGTTTGGAACTCCAGAGTCCACATAAAAGCTGGATGCATAGCACAAGTGTCTACAATCCCTCTGTTCCTACAGAGGGATGGAAGGTGAAGACAGAGAATGCCAGGAAACGTGGCCCAGTTAGTCTGGGGTATAAATCAGAAAAACAACAAAGACCCTGTCTCAAATAAGGTGGACAAGAGGACTGATACCAAGGGTGTCCTCCAATCTCCACACACATCATGGGAGACAAATGGCTGCGCGCGCACGCACACACACACACACACACACACACACACACCACTATACTGGCTTTTATTGTCAACTTGCCACAGACTAGAGAGACAAGAGAAAAGGAAACCACAGTTTAAGAACTGCCCCCATCAAAAGCCAAGTGTAATGGTGCAAATCTTTAATCCCAGCACTCAGGAAGCAAAGACAGGCTGGTTTCTGAATCTGAGGTCAGCCTGGTCTACAGAGCGAGTTCCAGGACAGCCAAGACTACATAAAGAAACACTGTCTTAAAAAAGAAAAGAAAGAAAGAAATTGCCTCCATCAGATGGTCTGGGAGCATGTCTGTGGGGCACTTTCTGGATTGCTGATTGATGTGTACAGTAGCATCCCTGGCAGGTGGGCCCAGACTATAGAAAACCAGCTGAGGAAGGAAGAGCTGGGAGCAAGCCAGTAAGCAGTGGTCCTTTATGGACTCTGCTTCAGTTCCTGCCTTCAGGCTCCCTTTGATGACAGACTGTGACGTGGCAAATAAACCTTTACCTCTCCCAAGTTGGTTTCGGTCAATGTTTTATCATGGCAACAGAAAAGCAAACACAGACAGACAGACGGACAGAAAGCCTGTTTTTTAAACATTACCTCCATCTCTGCTTTGGCATCTTTGAAAGATCCATCTGACAACTTTTTAGACATCTCCCCTGAGCTTGCTGACTAGAAGAAGAAGAAGGCCTGTTAAAATCTGTAGCATTAACAACACAAAGAAACCCCCCCCCCCCAGACACAGGACGTGACACCGGGGGACAAATGAGACTTCTCACACGGGAGCACACTGCCACTCCAGGTCTGAGAGCCGTGGTATTCTGCCTACAAGTCCCAAGAGTCTCCCAAGAAAACTGAGGGGATCTGGAGACACCCTCAGGTACGTAGGGCCTCTCAGGAAATCACACAGGATAGCCAGGATCCGGAAGTGAGGGGCGGTGTGGCTGTGAACCCACTCCTGTCTTTGGGCGTCTCCTGACAATGCAGTAACTGCGGAGCAGAAGGACTCTTCACACAGAAGGGAAACACTGGCAGGAGCCATGAGTACTGTAAATACCACCTTAGTCCTTAAATCAGCTCTCTGAAGGATCTGGACAAAAGCAGGCAGACTGGCATCACTGAGTTCATGGTCAACGTATGGAGTAGAATGGGATCATTGGTAATTGCTGAGTTCAGGTCAGTCTCAATCCTCACAGCCATAGCTTCTAACCTCAGAGAGGCAATGAGAAGGTGGCCAAGCCCCAGCAAAGGCTGAGCCAGCAGCTAGGCTCTAATGCCACCCTGGAACCCCGCTGACTGCCCTTACCACGGCACTGACTGCACCCACCCCTCTGACTGCACCCACCCTGGAGCCCTGCTGAGCCCTGCTGAGCCCCTCTGACGACACCTTTCTTCACAGAAGTCCACCAGGCAGCCTGAAGACATCTCCTTCTCGACAGTAAAAGAGCAGGGGCTGGGAACTGGCCAGAGGGGGCGTGGCTGCAGCCAAACACCAGGGGTTCCTGCATGGCACTTCTGGCCACAGCAAGCTTCACTGTTGGTTTCCCAGAACCACAGAGCACAATAAAGGCATCCCCAGATCAACAGCAGAAGAGCCAGACAAACAAAACTACCAGGAGATCTCAGCAAACTGAACTTCACTTGACTGGGGTCTCCCATCCTCTGAAACAATTCACTTGCATTTGGTTCTTATCCAAACACTCCTCTCTGGAACTGCCTTTCTGTTACTAAGTTACAGCATCAGCAGCTTTAGTGAGTAGGACATGCGGATGCTTGATCTGGAGTTTCCATGAGGGACCGCCTCACACAGTTAAAAAACAGCAGAATAAGCTATTGCCTCTCAAAACTCAGCTCAATGAAAAGTATCTCCTTAGGCCACTAACAAGAGGTAATGACAGGAAATAGCTGATTTCCCAAACTCATCAAGGAACTCATCAGCTTACTATGACATAGGTACATTATGACACAGGGTACATCACTCCAGGACGTGCGTGGGAAGTTGAGATGTGACTTAAATAGCAAACACCCAAGTAAGTGCCCAACAGAACACTGAACACAATTACCCACGAAGTCACACAGTCTCACTGCACCAGATCTAATGAAGGAACATGCTGACACCCAGACAGGCAATCATAGGACACGGGCATGGTTGGTCCTACAGCACCCACTCCTCTCCAGTCACCAGAGCAAGATGACTGCCATAGGTGGGTTCAGAACCAGCCCACATCTGGGTTGCCCTCTGGCCAGCAGCTGCCAGCAGGCGGCTCTCAGCCTCTCTAGGATGCTTTGTGCATACTGGGTCACCAGAAGGACATCGGGAAAAGGAGTCCTGACCTACGATGATTGATCTCCACTGGGCTCTAGAGTCACCTATAAGAGGGTTCTCTGGACGTGCAATGAAGGATTATCTAGATTTAACTGAACTTAGAAGACCTGCTGACCGTGGGCAGCATCACCTCATGGGCTGGGGTTGAACGAATAGGAAAGGAAAGGTGAACTGCTTTGCAACTACGGGTTTCCAGGGCCTGCTGTTCAGTCCTCGCTGTCATGATGGACTATACCCTGGAACTATAAACCAAAGGAAACCCAACCTTCCTTAAAATTGTTTCTTGTGAGGTATTTGTCACAGCAATGAGAAAAGTGACCAGTCACCTGCATTCAGGAAGTAATGAGAATCCAGAGGATTTCCTGGCCAACCTTAATTTTACCTGAAAATATCATTAAACAGGAATTACAGGAAAATGGAAGTCTTATGACACTTACAATGTGTAAAAAAAAACACTTTGAAAGTAGCTCTAATCCTTAATAAGCTCAGTCATGTCCACACTCCAAGGGGGATCACACCTACAGTCACCTGTGTATGTGGCAAATGACACAATTTGCAAATGGCAGCAAGCAAAAAACCTTTGAATCATCTAGCAAGACAAAGCAAGGCCAACAGCAAATCAGCTCCCACTGTCAGCTGCCGCTTCCTCTTAGGCTGGCGGGGAACTGTCAAACACTGAACGCTGAGACACTTGACAGCGTGTTTGCCTGGCTTCCTCTCGGGATTCATCCTTCAGTGCTCCAGACACTTCACATGCTGCTAGGAACTGATCAACACTATCCAAAGATTCAAGATCGGAAAAACCTACTATCCCTCGTCTGGATGCTTGATTCACTATTTCCCCTGAGGTCTACTGCACACCTACTATGTGCCAGCACTCTATTAGACC
>CABHPQ010171237.1:10160-23911 GCA_902168405.1 Peromyscus aztecus
CATGTGGAGGTCAGGGGACAGGATGCATGTGGAGGTCAGGGGACAGGATGCATGTGGAGGTCAGGGGACAGGGTGCATGTGGAGGTCAGGGACAGGGTGCATGTGGAGGTCAGGGACAGGATGCATGTGGAGGTCAGAGGACAGGATGCATGTGGAGGTCAGGACATGTGGAGGTCAGGGGACAGGGTGCATGTGGAGGTCAGGACATGTGGAGGTCAGGGGACAGGGTGCATGTGGAGGTCAGGACATGTGGAGGTCAGAGGACAGGATGCATGTGGAGGTCAGGACATGTGGAGGTCAGGGGACAGGATGCATGTGGAGGTCAGGGCATGTGGAGGTCAGGACACAGGGTACACAAGTCCCTTCCCTCTTTCCACCTGTGGGTTGAAGTTTATTCTTCTCTCTGGTGATGGTCTGAGTGTGATTATGTCTCCTGTGGGCTCATGTGATTGGAACACTTTGTCCCCATCTGGTGGTGCTATCTGGGGAGACTGTGGAACCTTTAGGAGGTGGAGCCTCTCTGGAGGAAGTGGGTCACTGGGAGGCAGATCTTAGGGGTGACAGCCAGGCCTCTCTTCTGGATCACTTGTTCTCTCCTGCCTGGCCCACTGGGATGTGAGGAAACCATTGTGTGTTCCCACCACAGTGGAACTGCCCACCACCATGCCTTCCACACTGGACTGTATTCCCTTGAACCAGGAACCAAAATAAGTCTAGCTTTCCATAAATTGCTTTGTGTCAGGTATTTGGATCCTGGGGGTGAGTAACTAATGCACCTTCCTTGAATAATAAAGTTTGTTTACTTGATCTCTCTCTCTCTCTCTCTCTCTCTCTCTCTCTCTCTCTCTCAAAACCTTTTAGAGAGACAGTGGGTCAGTAGCGGTGCTGATTCATATACTCCTGCAACATACTCTACTCCAGCATAAAGCCTTCAAATGTGGGCAACAGCGGCAATCTGCTGTGAAAGAGTCTGTTAAGAAACAATACCCCAGCAGGCTAACATGGTAGACCAGTAAAGCCTTGTCAGCACCTGCCAGCTGGACACGGGAAGACATGCAGCCATGTCTTTCTGGGAGCAGTGTTGAGATGTAGGCCTGGCTTCTTCAGCATAGGTCCTTGGACTAATCATTCGGAGACTGCTAGCAATCTTTGTTAAAATACACATTCCTTGACCCTTTTCTCAGGTCCCTGGGTTGGACTCTAGGGATCAACATTTTTTATATGCACACCCATTAGGAATCTGAGAAGCAGCTTGGTGTAGAGGTCGGCTTGGTGGAAGCAGCACAGAATTGGGCATCAGATGACCTGGCATGATCCTAGTTCAGTTACTAACACAGTCCAATAGGGAGTTGTACCCGTCTACAGCTGAAGCCACTCAGGGTTTTTTGTTGTGTGTCATTTTTGTTTTTGTTTTGTTTTTCAAGACAGGGTGTCTCTGTGTAGCTTTGGAGCCTGCTCTGTAGACCAGGCTGGCCTCGAACTCACAGAGATCTGCCTGCCTTTGCCTCCCGAATGCTGGGATTAAAGGCGTGCACCACCACTGCCCGGCACCAGTCTGGCTTTGAGGTGGTTCTTAGCATCTGCACTGAGAGTCCCCAACTTGGCAAATTGAAGATGAAGTGACACGCATGGTACCAGCCACGTCATCCATGTTTGCCACACACCATATAGTATGTTCAGGCATGAGAACTGAAAACAGGAAGCTGAAAACCTCCAGCTTGGGAGGTTTCTCGAAGGGCCGACGGAATAGCGCTTGCCTGGGAGTTGTCAAGGAGCAGCTGGGTGGATGTAGGGGCCTCTTGCAGCTGTTTGTGATACGTCAAATGAAGTTTTGTTTTTATGTGTTAATGGACTTGGAGCTATTTTACAGTGTGTTTGACATTTTTCAGTATAGTAAAGTGTGTACATGCCTAATTAAAACAGATGTGCGGTTGATAAAATAATTACTAGATATGCTGGAGAAAACAGCTAATTATATAAACAGCACAAATACCTAAACATGGACCATAAATACATACTTAAGAAGTGCTGGAAAGCAGGTGGAACTGGCTGTGACTTTTTTTTTTTTTTTTTTTTGTGGCCTGATCAGAATCATTCCTTAGATTTTCCTAGCCATGGGCTACACCAGCATTAGTATTTTCTGGTTTTTGCCCCAACCTGGTCATCCTTCTTTTCTTTGTTGGGATGAAAATGCGAAGAAATTCTCTTTTCAGTGAAAAGAGGTGGAATTAATACAACAAAAAATGTTTTAAAATGTAGGCTAGGGCAAGTAGTCAGCATGCAAGTAGAAGGACCCGAGTTCAAGCCCCGGCACTCATGTAAACAAACAAACAACTGGGTGTGGTGGTGTGTGTCTATAATCCTTGTCCTGGGGAGGCAGAGACAGGAGGATTTCTGGCTTGTTGTCAAGCCAGTCTCGCCTACTTGGCAAGGAGTCCAATGAGAGATACTGAAAAGTAAGTGAATCATGCCTAAGGAATGACCCCTAAGGTTGTACTCTGGCCCACTACTTTAAATTATGCACACACCTGCGCACACTTTCATAAATGCACACATATGTGTATGCACACACGTACACATGTGCACAAAACCTCCACAAGAAATGACAATTAATTTGTGCTACCCTGTGACAGGCATGGTACCACAGACTTACCTTTTAAAATATATATATATATAAAACATTTCTTCATTGATTCTTCGGAAATTTCACATCATGCACCTGAATCCTGCTCACCTCCCAGTCACCCCAGATCTGCCCCTGTCCTCTACACTGTCTCCCTCCCTCCAAAAATTTAATTAAAAACCACATTTAAAAACAAACAAACAAACAAAAAACAAACCGCTTTGCTCCTCCGTCTTCCCAACACCTCTTCATCCATCCTCGCGGCATCGGGAGCTGCAGCGTGTCACACAATACACCCTTTTGTCCCGTCAGCCCCACCTGCAAAACGTTCATTGCAACGAGTCAGTGGTCTGGCTCAAGGCCTCTGGTTTCTAGCACACCATCCTGACTGGATCCTCATCGAAACCCCTCCCAGATATCCTGCTGTCGGCCTGAGTCATGGAGATTCTGTGGCTATTATTCCAAAGGACCAGTCCCTTCACACACTCCAGCAGGTCACAGATGGGGCAGGTCTTAGGGTGGGCCAACCCAAGGCCCAGGGTGTGGGTCTGCGTGGTAGCTGAGCTGGTCTGTCAGGGCCACTGGGACCGCCCTTTCAGATGTGGGGCAGAGCCACCTCTCCTAGGTCCATGCCATCCAGGCCAGTTTTCCCACACCCACGATGAGGGGTGGGGCCCTCTCTCCAAAGTGTGAAGGTCAGCTCTCCCATGAGGGTTGGGACCAACTCTCCTGCAAATGTTCAGTAAGGGACAGGGCAGCTATCCCAAGGCCAGTGAGGGGAAGGGCTGGCTTAGCCTGACCCTCAGATTTCAACACATGGTTCCTGTGACCCCCTGTGGTAACATGGGCATGGACATCAACTCAGACCCCTGTGGCAGCAGGACCATGGACCCAGACATTGCCCTTGGCAGCAGCTTGGGCCTGTACATCACCAGGGCCCCACTAGCAGCACAGGCCACCCAGGTCAGTATGGCCCTGGTGGCAGCAAGGTCTTTGGACACCAACATGGTCTCAGGTGGCTGACCAGACCCCAGGCATCCACACAGCCCTTGGTAGTAACAGGAGCCATGGACATCAACTCAGACCCTGGTTGCTGCACGGTCATGGACCCAGACATGGCCCTAGGCAGTAGCCCGGACCTGAATGACACTATGATCCTATGTGGCAGTGCAAGCCACCCAGATCAGCATGGCCCCGGTGGTGGTACAGCCCTCAGACACCAACATGGTCACAGGTTGCGGCCTAGACCCTGGGCATCTGTGTAGCCTTTGGTAGCATCATAGACCACGGGTATCAACAGGGACCACAACCGTGGTAGGACTAAGGACTCAGACATGTTCCTCAGCAGCCGCCTGGGCCTGGATGTCACCATGGTCCCAGGTGACAGCAGAGGCCACTCAGATAGGCATGCCCTCCCACCATGAGCATGGCCCTCAGACACCTACATGGCCCTAGGTGGCAGCCCAGACCCCTGGCACTGGCATGGTCTTCAAGCCATATACTTACTTTATCTCATTCAATCTTATTCTTATTTCAAGAGGCAGCTGCTGTTGTTCTTCAGTAGGTGGGTCAACAGGCTCAGAGATGTAAAGAACTGATTAAGATTGAGAATGATACCCATCATTGACTCTGGCTTCCACATATGTGCACACACATGTGCATGCACACATGCACAAACACATATCTACACACACAAACACACAGACACACACAAATACAAACACACAAACACACATACACACATACATATATATACACAAACACAGACAGACAGACACACAGACACAAAAACATGTAGACACACAGACAGACAGACAGACAGACAGACAGACAGACACACACACACACACACACACACACACACACACACACACACACACATGAACTTACCCAAACTAAGGTGTATAAGATGGGAAACTCAAGATCTACAATTTAAACCGAGGTCCATCCATCCTCTCTAGCCACCACCTTGTGCTGCTTCTAGACCAACTTTTGAGTCTGAGCGCTTTTGTGCTCTCAGTGGGGGAAGATCACTGGTGTGAAAAACTTCCCTCAAGTGTCTCCACCATCACTTTGACATTATAGGCCTCCAAGTGTATCCTAGACCAGACTTGGTTGACAGAAGGTCTCACGACCATGGGGTTGTTTGCAAGTGCAGATGTCCAGGCTCTGGGATGCTGCCTGTCAGCTGGATGAAGGCGCAGCACTGTGAGGGTTGAGTGCCTGGGATTGCTTTGAGAAGCGGGACGGAAGTGTTCTGGAAGCAAGACGCGAAGAAGAAATATTGATGAGTGTCTTGATATGTGGTCACAGCCCTGCTCTGTACTGGTGGGGGACAAAGGTGTGTAGTGGGGGACACTCACTGGTGTGTGTGTGGACTAGAGAAGTCTAGTCTGCCTGCCCACTCTCTCAGTGACCTGAACTGTGTGCTCTTAAGGTTGGCATCTTCAACTATCTAACGGGAGATGAGCCTCGGTGTGTGGAGTGGAGGTAAAAGGGGGGTTCTTTCCTCCACCCTGTACCTGACAACTTATTGTTAAGGAGAATAACAATGGGATGTGCACACACACACACACACATACATACACACTCCTCATTACTAATGCATGGCTTGTGTGTGGTGATATTTTTAGCAAAGGCAAAGGCAGTAGCTCCGCTTATTAAGAAGATGCTACAAGCTGTGTGGGAATGCCGCTTTCAGACTCTGGCTCTCCCAGTTCCCGCACTTTGCAGCTGACCTTCGGCAGATCAGCACTTTCTCACACATGGCACACCCATGAAAACAGGTTGGACTGCTACTCTTCTCTCTGACTGAGGAGATGAAGGGATTGTGGGTTGGACTGTAAATAGGGAAGAAGCTGGGATCTCGGGGCATGGTGGAATTGGCTGTAGGAGCAATCCCTTGGGAGTTTAAAGATCTTGAACATGGATATTGAGATGGATTGTGACAAAGGATCCCCACAAGAATATGTAAGAGGAGTGGCCTGTCACTGTGTTGATCAGTCTTTCTGAGTTTTGCAACTGACGAGGTAGTTTAGATTTTTAGGAAAGGAATGATGGATGAATGTCAAGCCAAAGGTCTTTGGGGGTTCAGTCCTGATTGGGGTAATTAACATGTGAGAAAAACACATGTTCTCATGTAATATCCAGCCTCTGTGCCTTTGGCTAAACTCTGGCATTTACACTTGTGTTTAGATTTGAAGTGGCGTGTCTCACAGTGGAAAATCTGCTTGTCAGAGAAATGTCAAGCATGAAAATGGAATAGTCCCCTCATCTCAAAGACTGAAATTAGAATCTTTGGTTTGGTACAGATGTAGTTACCATCACCCCATAGTTTATAAAGGAGAAAGATTCTATTCAGTGCCCTACAAAGACTCACGTATTTCATCATAGGCTTATATCTACACATGCAGGATCAAAATATCCCTGGCCATCGACACCTACAATCTCCATCAGACATAGTACAGGTCAAGGTTAGAAAAAGATAGTTTGAATTAACTGATCTTTGTCTTGACTGGGTTTTTTTTTTCCCTCATGTCTTTTTTTTTCTCCTCCCCTTTTTTTTTAAAAAAAAAAAAAAGATTGTTATATAAGTTGCTTCTGAAGAAGCTTTCTGCTTTTGAAAAATATTCTATTTATTGAGGTCGGTTCTGTAATTTAAATGCTGTAGAGCAGATATCTGTATGTACAGTTCCCAGAGTGAGGATAGGAAACCCAGAGGAGAGCGGGGCTCTCAGGGTCTCTGCCAGTTCACAGTGGTGAGTTTGGGGGGGTTACAGTGATGGGTCCCGGAGGATGCTTTCAGTACCGTTACTGATGGAGAGGACAATTGTGTGGAATCGTTTTACTCTTTCCCTATGCTGAAAGGTGACAGTTTTGATGTTATGAATATGAGTAACTTATTATACTTTGCAGAGGTACAAAGCTACATCTTAAATGAACAAACCTTAACAAGTGATTAGGAGTTGAACACATATCCTACCAAAACGAAAAACGTTCTCTCTCATTAGAAAAAAAAAAAAAAGTCCCTGGTGGGTGTTTTGAATCCCACCTAAAAATACTAAGCTGAGGAGAAAATTGAATACTGCAAGAGACTAACAACATGTGTGCCATAGCTTAACATTTGGTTCTTCCGAGAGTCAAATTTAGTGTAGTGAAGTCTTCAGATCTCATATGGCCATCAGATAGCTCGGGATATGTTATGTGGGGGTGTCTGTTAGAGAAGAAGCTACCATTTCAGCCCAGCCTTTTCTGTTTGAGAGCTGTAAGTTTTTGTTTCCCTCCCCTCCCCCTCTCCCCCATAAGGAGGAAAAGACAGATAATTAATCTGTTTTTTAACCACTCAACTTTGATTCTGAATCATTTGTCTCAAGTGTGAATCTCCTTTAGGGCAGTCTTATTCCAAGGTAGCCATCAAGGCATAGCTTTAGATTTAAGTGCATGTTTAATGGAGGAAATACTTGACCCTTCTGATGCTTAATAATATGCCATATAAAACCCAGTGACCAGAATTAATATGTTAAGCACATAGAGTGGTGCTCAGTGGAATGAGTCATTAGGGAAATACAAATTAATACTACACAATGACATACCACTGTATGATCACCAGAGCAGCTCAAATTAAAAAGGATGACCGTACCAAATATTGATGAGCATGTGAAACACCCAGAATCCTCCTCTGCTGGTGAGAAAGCAAAAATACTACCCCCAACTGGGAACAAAGCTTGGAAATTTATTACAAATTCAAATACACACATACTGTATGACCTGAGAATTTGTTTCCTAGACTCTGCCCAAGGAAACATAAAACCTTTACTACACAGACCTGTGCTTGCATGTTCAGGAGTAGTTCACTCCTGCTGCTCAAAACCGAAAACCACCAAACGCCTACCAGCTAGAGTGTATCCATACAATGGCACATTACTCACGAATAAAAATGAATGAACTGTCGACTCGTGCGACAGCTTGAATAAATCTCACATGTGTTGCATATTAATGAAAACAGCCATACTCAAAAGCTGTATACTGTATGACTCAATGTATGTGAAATTCTACAAAAGGAGAATCAGCAGTGGTAGGCAGTGGCTTCCGGGGGCCAGGGAGTTCAATGCAAAAAAAAAAAATAGGATACCTGTTTTGGGTGGTGACCATTGTCTCTGCCTCAGTTATAGCAATAGTGATCGTGAATGTAAACATTTGTTTAAAAATCATTGAACTATACTTCTTTCTTTATAAAGTACTTGATAATATTAATTAAAATGTAATTACATCATTTCCTTTCCTCCTCCAGCCCCTCCTGTGTTCCCTTCCTTACCCCCCTCTATCTCAAATGATAGCCTCATTCATCTTCTTTGATTATTACTGTTGCATATATACATTATATGTTATTTACATTATATAAATACTGCTGAGTCTGTTTAATGTTGCTTGTGTGTATGTGATTTCAGGGCTGACCACTTTGTATCAGGGGCTCATCCCTGGGAGAGGCTAATTCTCTCTCTCTAAGCAGCCATTTGTTCCCAGAAGTTCTTTGTCCAGGAGTGGGATCCCCTGAGATTCCCTCCTCCAAGTTGGCATGTCTGTTGGTACTATCATTGTTTAGGTAGCCATATTGTTGAGGTATTATGAATGTAGCTTCCCTGTCATTTCTAGAGTTGCTGGTCAGGGTAGCCCAAGTGACTCTCAAGACAACACAGGCTATGGCCGTTGCCCTGGGTTGTGTCTCAGAGGTTGGAGGTTAAGTCCTTCCTGCTGAAGACACTGCCCATGGCAGACTCAGCAATCAGAAAATTCCGGTTAGATCTAATCACCGTCTTAAACAAGGCAAAAGTTATTTGATGTAAGTTCATAGCTCACTGAAGTCTTTTGATGGAATAACCACTCAACGTGTGTTTGTGGGGAGGGTGCATATGCTGTCTTTGCTAGATGTAGGGATGAGTGTGGTGTGATTTGTCAGAAAGAAGGAAGCCGTGGTCTGTTGTGGACTGAACCTTAACTGTTCTCAGGAGTCACATGTATTAAAGCAGGTATGTCTAATGGTTTAACTAGTGTTAAACCATTACATGACATCATGACATACATATTATTAACATGCCCTCATCTACAGTCTTCACACTCAAGAACCATGCAACTGAGCTGCCCAACAGGAAGACCAAACAGACACATCCATGTCACAATGTTTTAAGGAAGTTGAAGGTTTTGTATCCTGCTGCATGGCCACTGCTGGCAGGTGGTGGAGCCTTAAGAGGCATGGCCTGGTCAGGAGTAGTGGTACATACCTGAAATCCCAGCTGCTGGTAGGAAGAGGCAGGAGGATCTACAGTTTGAGGCATGCTGAGGCTACACAGGAAACTGTAGTGAGACCTTGCCTCACAAAAAGAGGGGCTAAGGATGTAGCTCAGAGATGGAGTGCTGGCCTAGCATGTGCTTGATTACCAGAATCATGAAAAAAATAAATGAAAGAGACTAGGCCTAGTGGATTGGGACTAGGTTATTGGGTGAGGGGTGCCTTTGAGGGGCTCTTGGGAATCTGGACCCTTCCCCTCTCTTCCACTTTGTTTCTGGGCAGCTGTGAGGAGGGAGTTTTGCTCAGCGACATTCCCTCCTCCAGAAGCTAGAGACTTGAGCCTTGGAAACCATGAACCCGAATAAGCACTTCCTCCCTACAGGTTGTAATCGCTGGTATCTGGTAGACTGGTGGAAGGTGATTGACACAGAGCCTTCTAGAAGGAAAACAACTCTCCCGCATGTCCCAGGAGAGAGCAACACTGTATCTAAAATAGAACTTCATCTGTCTAGGGTTCATTTATATAAAATACCTATTGAAGCAACAACCCTCGCATTGATTTAGCCACTGAAATGATCATTAAATATAATTTGGTCTCTAAATAATTTAATTGGATCAAAAATCTGAATGCTTCATGGAAATAATGTGTAAGAATTCCGAAGTGGATCCTTCTAGAATTCAGCTGCTCTGTTGACTCTAGGGTGTCTGTGATTGCAAGTAGACACCAGCAAAGTGACTGAACTACAATTTCAGTGTTATTCCTGAGTCAGACCTTCCCTGATGTGTGCGTCTGACCCATCAGGCTATGGCCCTCCTGTGGTGGTATTGTGTTCCCCAAAATATTGTGCACACTAATAAACTTATCTGGGGTCAGAGACAGAACAGCCACAATGTTAAACATGAGGATAGGCAGTGGTAGCATACGCCTTTAATCCTAGTATTCCAGAGACAGAAATCCCTCTGGATCTCTGTGAGTTCATGGCCACATTGGAAACGGCCAGGCGTGGTGACACACTCCTTTAATCCCAGAAAGCCAGCCTTCAATCCCAGGGAGTGGTGGTAGAAAGCAGAAAGGTATATAAGGCGTGAGGACCAGAAACTAGAGGCATTTGGCCTGGGTAAGCATTTGGCCTGGTTAAGCATTCAGGCTTTTAAGAAGCACAGTTCAGCTGAGAGTCATTGGGATGAGGACACAGAGGCTTCCAGTCTGAGGAAAACAAGACCAGCTGAGAAGTTGACCAGGTGAGGTTAGCTGTGGTTTGTTCTGTCTCTCTGACCTTCCAGTGTTCACCCCAATACCTGGCTGAGGTTTGATTTTATTAATAAGACCTGTTAAGATTCATGCTACACCCTCCATATAGAAGAGCAGAGCCACCCACAGAGGAAGAGGCACTATCATTTTGAGCATAGGCTCCAAGCTTTATTGCTGGCTTTCAGTGTGGTTATGTAATCTCCATGCAAATGCCATCTGCCGTGTTTGGCACTTGCAATAAAATATTTAAGATATTTTATTCATCCTGCTTGAGAAACAGATTTTGAGAAATCAGATCTCCCCTTTCCAGAGAGCACAGCTCTGTAGAGAGTGCATATGAATTCTTCCACGCGTGACTACAGTTCCTATTTTTAGCCATGGCTTGGGCGATAAACTTGAAAGTTTTCGAGTTTTTGTTTGCCATTTTGGAGCTTTGATTTTAAAACCATCTTCAAGTTTGCCTGCTTGTTTGCTTTCTCTTCAGTGTGGATTTTTACTGTTCTTTTCAAAGACAGTTTGCACTGTCAGAATGACGTCACGAAGACCACTTTGTAGGTCTGGATGATTAAGAAAAGAAAAGGAGAGGAAAGAGATGAAAGAAGACAGACACCTGTCATTATCTGGGTAAAGAGGGGCTTCATGTATGTGTCTGTCTGGATGTCTGTTCACCTGTCTGCCTATCTGCCTGCCTGCCTACCTCCCTGCCTGTCTGTCTGTCTTCTTGCCTGTCTGCCTGCATTGTCTGTCTGTCTGCCTGACCGCCTGTCTATCCTAGTACTGATCCAATCATTCATATACTTGCTGCCTAGTCCTACCTCTCTTCTGATTCCCTAATTTGTAAAATAAATTGCTTCACATACAGGATAGTTTTGTTATTTTTTTTTAAAGGGCTGGTAAGGTGGCTTGGTGGGTAAATGTACTTGCTACCAAGCCTGATGACCTGAACTCGGTCCCTGGGCCCCACATGCTATCTCTCTTACATGATAACCCCTGTGTAGTGTCCTCTGGCATCCACATGTGCATTGTGGCACAATACATATGCATATACACAAAATAAAATTTAAAAATTTCTCGTTAGCAGTTGTGTGTATGTGTGTGTGTGTGCTTGTGTGTGCTTACACACATCCCCAAGGGTGCACATGTGGAGGTCAAAGGTCAATACTGTGGAGCTGGTTCTTATCTTCCATCATGGGTTCCAAGGATCAAATTCAGGTCATTGGTCTTGGATTATTGGGTCTTCGGGTTCTCTCATAGACCCCAGTCTTTCACATTCTTTGTTCCAGTCCTGGATTCTTCCAAAGGGAAGGCAGGATAAGTGATATCAAATCTGGAATATGTTGGAGAACTCACAGGTTCAGAAGTAGAGGAAGAAATGGAAAATTGTAGCATTTTAGAAACTACAATTCAAGAAAGCTGCCAGGCTAGGGTCTTCATGTAATAGATTAAGTAAAAATAGAGGGCTATATTCCTCAGAAATTTTTTCTTTAATTTTCCCTCCTATTGATTATAATTTAACCAATCAGGGCAATTATGAGTTCTAATCTCTAACAAGGGTTATATTTACAATTTCAAAATAACTTTTGAAAGGTGAAGTTGTCAATGTGACATGGTCAGCTAGCTTGCCTTTCACTGAATTCGACATTTACCAGTGCTGGGGAATTCCCAAACATTTCCAGCTAAATGAATTCTCTCTGTTCTCATCTGTATAAAAAGGTGTTTATTTTCCCTTCATTCTTGCAGGACTTGGTTGTTGTTGTTTTTGTTATACTGAGTCCTAACCAGTCAAATAAATAAAATTCTTGGGGACAGTTCTGGAGGGATGGCTTGGTAGGGCTCGCTTAGTTCCCAGCGCCCACCTGGTGGCACACAACTGTCTGTAACTCCAGTTCCAGAGGATCTGATGGAACACCTCTGTAGGACACTGCACACACATGACGCACTTGCATACATGAAGGCAAAACACTCATACACATAAAAAAAAAGGTAAATAAAAATCTTCAAAATGGTTGTAAGTAGTAAGAATTTACTTTCTGTATCTTTAGTTATTATATCACTAATTTTGGCATCATATTTTTCTGATCGAAGTCAATGGTCTCAGGTTGTTTCCCCTGGTATGTATTATGCTGTTTTCCTCTGGCTGTTAGCCACATTTTTTTTTTTTTTTTGTCTTTGGTTTCAGAAGTTTGATCATTATGTGTCTACTTGTGTATTTGTTTCTATTTATCTTTCGGGTCAATTGAATCTGCAAAGTTAATGCCTTTACCCAAACTTAGGAACACTTAAAATAGAGCTTTCTCTCCCCTTCCCAAAGGCACACAGCTAGAACACCACCTCGAGATTCTACCCCTGTCCATCTTCCTTCTTCACTTCTTTGATTCTTCTCTCCTAGCATCACATGCTATCGATGGTCCTAGGACCCAGAACTTAGTGATGTTCGCACCTATGTTTCTATCCCAAGATGCTAAGGATTAAACAAGCATTTGAGGCTGCCAAGGGAATGGACCGCAGGCAATGAACCATTGTTCTACCATTTAGAAGCTAGGTCCTGCATGAAAACTGCCAGGATGGTAGCATGAAAACTGCCTGACTTTTAACCAATGGGCTTATTCCATGTTCTGTCTATTTCTTTTCCCAGTAGCTCTGGAGAGGGTATGGCTGAAATCTATCACATCCTGGTTGTTAACTGGAAGAATGCATTATGTATTTAAGGCCTGTTTTTAAAAGAACATTCTTTTCTAGAGGTCTAGGCCTCTCTTTCAATGTCTGTGGTACAACCAACGAGGCTGTTTTCCACTCAGTTAGTCTTTTCTTGTGTCACCAACCATGGCAGATGAACAATCAGTTGAGTTTGGGATAGTCCACGATGTGATTTTAGCTAGCTAGACTGCCCCAGCAGGAAGCAGGTCTGTCTGACACAAGGAACAGAAAATTTATCCTAGCTAGTCCTTTTATGCAGGATGGAAAGATGAGCGCTTATTAACTTCAGATATTCTTCTAGTTAAGGAATGGTTAGAAACTTTGCAATTGAAAACTGGGGGAAAGAAAAAGCAGCATTTTTATCATCATCTTCATCACTGCTCCCCCCCATCATCTAGTCACCACCATCATGGTCATCTGAACACCATAATTGTCACACACACACCCCACCATCTTCCCGTCACCATCTTTTCTGAAAGTAGACTTTGTTAGCTTAGTACTTCTCCCAGAATACTTCTTCCATTTTCTCATTTAAATTGTCTTTAAACAAAAAAACACAGACCAACACACCAACAACCTTGATCTTATGTGAATGGGAGCTTTGCCCGAATATACATCTGTGCACAATGTGCGTGCCCCATGCCTGCAGAGACACCAGAAGAGAATGTCAGACTCCCTCAAACTGGAGTTAATAGATAGTTGTGAGCCTCTATGTGGGTGCTGGGACTCGAACCTGGGTCCTCTGAAAGAGCAGCAAGTACTCTTGATGGCTAAGCCATCTCTCAAGCTCCAACTTCTTCGATCTTCTCTTTACTCATCTACAGGATGTGTATGCCTTGGAAAGAGATTCAGTATACTATAAGAAAGCCAGTTCTGCCAACACCTACCTCACA